>PRKT01000036.1:967881-1014296 GCA_003671525.1 Saccostrea glomerata | reverse complement strand
AAAAAAAAAAAAAAAAAAAAAAAAAAAAATTAAAATCGCAAAGTATTATTGGCCGACGACGTGATAATAATGAGGTGCAAGTTAATCAAATTGAAATGTCACTTTCAATTAAAAATAGTACTAGTCAATTAGATCCTAAAATACATATGTCACAGAGTGTAGGAAATGGTCGAACACAGCTTGATTGACTTAACTCTGAGAACATCCTTAAAGTTATGTCACGTAGAGTAGATGGTCTTCCTGAAAGTTGTTAATGTGAATGAATGAATCCAAAAACAAATTCTAAGACAAAATTTCAATAATTTAAAAATTATTTGAAAAAAAACCCTCAAGTTAATAATCTAAATGATATGGACAGCTTGTAGCAATTTCGGACATAATATTATTTTTATCAAAATTTGTCTGAAATGTGATTTATTTACAGAAGTGTTCTAGAATGAAATATTTGGAGATAATTAACGAACAGTATTCGATCTCAAAAGTCCATTAAACATTACAAAATAGGAGCGGAGCAAACACGGACCTTCAAAACATCAGAGGTGGGATCAATGATGAGTGAGCATCCCCTGCCGAGTGGTTACACCTGCTGTGTGCTACTTGTCGCGTTCGAGAAAAAAAAAACACGAAAAAAATCTCTGGACTGGACAACTTAGTGTGTAAATAATGATCTAACCATCAGTTTCAAAAAAGTCATTCAGCACTTGACTTAAGAAGGCTGGGGGATCAAGAAATTAACCCCAAATTAACCATCAGATTTAAATTAATTTTTTAGACAGCCAATGATCTTGCTTCATCAATTTGTTTGTCGATAACTTACCCCGTTTTATAAATTGTTCATACGTGGAACATGCTTTTGCGTAGCGAATCAATTAAGGGATATAATTCCCGTATACAGATGAAAAGGTATATTGTTGGAAATTAAAAGAAATCGACAATTGGAATGTTTAAATGATCATGTTTATAAATTCTGACAATCATTAACTAAAAAAGAACGTTTCTTTTGGAAAGCATATATATAATAAGTATTTGCTCTACTTTTGTTTTTGTTTTTTTATCTCATATGTGTTACAATTTATATATGCACACTGATTTTATTTATAAAATTCCCCTTATTTATTACATGTTAATTTAGTAAAGCACAAATTGAAATGTAAACTGAAGTAAATTGAAAAACAAACATAATAACCTTGATTCTGGATCGATAAATATTAAGTTCTGAAGATCCTTTTTTAAGCTTATTGAAATATACAAAAAGTAGCGAAAAGTTAACTCGTCAATTAAATAGATGTCTATTTCTTGCATTAATTATAGACAGGAGACTTTATTACTCCCAGGTAAAACATGTGGTCTGTAATAAGCCTACCACTGCCTCCCTGTTATGTGGTCCCCATACACCTCTATATGTCGCCTGGTTGACATTTAAACACACCTTGAATCACACGTGCTGTCAATAGATTTTGACGTGTTACATGAAGTTAAAAAAGGTAAACCTAAGCAATGATCACTTTGCTTATGTTTTCTGAAATTTCTATTATAAAAACTGATGATTTTTTAGAGCACTTTTTGTCTTTCATTTGGTCTTCAACTATTCCTTGTGAAATAAATTTTCAGATGAAATCTGTTCACAAAAAATTGCATGAATATGAAACAAAAATACATATAGCTAACAAATACATTCTTTAGGTTTTAAGTTTATATGAAGTGTAAAATTAAAGATAGAAGTTTAAAAGTGAGCAAGGTCGAGCAAAATGACTTAAAGAAAACGCAGCCTTATCAACATAAAGTTAATGTATCGAAGACTAAAATAAATCTATTTGAAAGCAGGTTCCATGATTTTGCAAAATTTTTGATACTTCTGTTTTTTATCAAATTTATTGGAAACCAACTGAAGCGTTAATAAAATATCTACAAACAATCATATAACAGCACTTACATTCAGAACAACAGACATGTACTTCACGAATTTTATATTGCACCGCGGGAGTTCATAAGATACATACTTGCACAATTTTAAAAAGTAATGTGATATCTTTGAACTACATTATCATCGATTTTGTATCGTTCGGTACTAGCTTTAAGTAGTAAGTTCAAACAAAGGGTACAGACAAGCGAAAAGTAATTGTTTACTGAACTTTATAAACAATTTGGCTACGTGTGGTGTCGTCTGTATGCCCGTGAAATAGAGACGTTCCAGGCGAGACTTGGACCCCCTGTCCGGAAAAATGTTCACGTACAGCTTTTAATAACACCTAATCTATTTTCATTTACTATTGTTTACCGAAAACAGCATTCGCTTATGACCCATAAAATTGTTGACTGTTGAATGGTGTTGTTTGTTTTACAAACAGAAAGTGCAAAGCTGGCAAACATAAACTTATAACTCTACAGAGGGGAAAATTCTTGATTTTCTACTGTCAGTTGAATTTCCGCGGATCTGTAAGCAAAATATGAGGAAATGTTTTAAATTTTTTTTTCAGATTTCAATTATGCTTTAAGAAAAAATGGGAAAACCCAAAGAAACTTCTTTAAGTAAACTTAACCAATTTTAATTGATGCTGATGGATTTTTTTCTGAAGGAAAGACAAAATCTTAGCGTTTTTTTAGCTAGTTTCACGCACCTTCCTACATGTTCTATACTCAGGAGCATGCGTCTTGTACGATCGGGTTTTAAAATCGAGACAGGCTATTGATAAATAAGCTGATATTACAGGGATTTCAACAATTTTGCTCGAAGTCAGAAATACATAAGTTCCATGGTCGTTTAATATCTTTGCTAGCAAATATATTCTATCATTTGGTCGTAAGATTTTTTTTGGCTGGCTTGTTCCTCGCCCATTGTTTAACCTTTTATACTTTTTTCACCAAAGAATGTTCCTTCTACCTAATCAATACATAAGACTCAGGGCGGAAATGAGCGGATTATTCATATAGCACTGGTTCTCTGCCCTTGATTCCAGTCGCTGCTGCTAGGAATTACAAGGTTTTTCAGGGCGCTTGCGCCCGTTTACCAATGTCAGGGTACCAGTCTAATTTTTCATAATGCTTACTCCTCCTAGGTTCCTTGTCTCACCTCTGGAATTTCCATATTTTATTTAAACCTCTTCACAGATTTGTATATACCGGTATTGTTTGAAGAATTTTTATAACATGAATCACTTTTTGCTATTTTCACCTTTTGGAATTACACACGGTGTGCACATTCTATATGTAGGCAAATTTTGCACCGATGTATTTTAGCGATGCGAATGGTGAGCAAGATTTGTATTATAGTATTTACGTGCAAAATTTACTTCTAGTCAGAATAGATGCAAACCATTTTTTACATATTAGTTTTACTCTTGTATTAACAATCATGTGAACGCATGGCAAAAATTATGTAAGGTTAGAAATATTGAAATTGTCTATGAAAAATACAATAATTTATTTCATTACCATTGCATTTGTCAAAAATATTAAATATATCATTCACCTTTTGTCGTATCATTAAGTCCAATATAATTTTAAGTTTGCAATTAGACAAAAAATGATATTGTCATTTTCGTGCATTGGGGAATTATTGAGTTGAAGAGCAAAAGAAGTATTCACAAAAACTTTCAATTTTCAAATTTCAATACTGATTTACATAAGTATGAGAGTGCGTGTGAACCCATAGCAAAAATTGCATTTTTACACCAAGAGTAAAATTTGTATATATGTAGAATTTACACCCATAAGTAAATGAGCGCATATGAAGTGGCTTAAGATATGTACTACATGTACTGGTTCTATCATTATTCAGAATACTATGTGTTAGAAAATTAGAATGAAGTTAACATGATGATGGTGTTTAAATGTATAAAAAAAAACCTGTATAGATATAATTAATATTAGACTGACGGTTTGTAGTATGTTAATTGAGTCAGGTTAAATTAAAGAGTAATACAGTTTTTTTTCTTTTAGAAAAAAAGATCAAATTGATATGAGATATCTGTACCAGGTGCTGCAACGTCAAGAATGCAAATGCAGATTGGTTATGAGCCGTGCGTTGGAGATCAAAGTTTTCTTTGCAATGAAAATCATGCCATGAAGTGAAACATTCTTGATTTATAATTCCTAATACAGGACCTTGATACAAAAAACAGTATGACATTGACATTCATTAGAAATCTTCTTATAGGACAAATACAAAAAGATAGATCTTGTGTATTAACGGTCATATGATTAGCTCAAATAATGTTTTGATTTTGTTTCTTCGGAATAATTTCTATACTAATTTTTTCGAGTACTGATAAAAAAGGAATATATGATATACAATTAAGGTATATCCTTAAATTCATATGTTTTCCCTATATTGTGTTTTACATTGTACATGCAACGTCATACAGTAAGGTTTTCTTCGTATGGTGTGAAAAATTCAAGTTACCGAAACAGCACTAGTTCAGATTTGGATATACTTCAGTTTGTAGTACACAGGCGTCACAACAATCGTTCACGAACAATATAATGTTGACAGTATTTGTAGTAGCTTTGAAAAGTATAACGTTAATTTGTGACAGACCGAAACGGATTGAATTATTAACGATCTCAATCTTGAGAGAGCATCAAATTAAATACACACCTTATTTATCTCATAGATGTATTAATTATTAAACGTTCACGAACCTTTTATCAGATTTAAACCTATTAACCTTTGCCTATCTTTATATTCGGGTACCTGTTTTATAGTGTCTCCAAAACCTTATTCCTTTCATTTCGATTTTCCGAGTTTATCATTTTGCATACATGCATTTTGTGCATATAATTGGAATTTGTTATCTAATGGTTGAAATTTAAAAAAATTACACATTCAATTAATTTATTTCGAAGTATTTTGATACATTTTATCTTTGAGATACAGTAGTGTTGTTAGAATCTCGTAAAACATACTACGTTGACAGTATTTGTGATACTTTTGAAAACGTTAAATATATTTTGTGACAGCCAGGCGCCTTGAATTATTAATGATCACAAGCTTGAAGGAACATCAAATTAAAATAAATGATTTACTTATCAGGTAGATATTTGTTCAAAATTCATATACCCTATATCAGATACAAACCTATTAACCTTCGATTGTCTTGCTGCTCTAGTACCTTCTTTTATGTATTATGAAAATGATCGCAATATACGGCAGTTTGATAGGTGATAATATTTTTCATAAGGATAATCAAATATTACAATAAAGATTCATAACTGGATTATAAAAATATGGCTTTAAATATCCATTCTTAAAAACAAAATCATACGTCTGATCAATTTAATGGTAAATACTTAAAAAATAAAAATCTACTATCAGGGTCTTGATTGACGTATAATACCTGGTTGCCAAAATTTCTTAAAGGATTTTTGGATTGAAGTAATCAATTTCCATCACGAAATATTTACTATAGTATAATTCCAAATCAAATATTTTCCCATCAGCAGTTTTTGATCGTAATATAATACGCATACCTGTAGGAGAAACATAAAGATCTGAATACGACAAAAAAAAATGATTTGTGTAATATACCAGGAGACGATATAAACTTTTTTTTCAGATAAACTATATTGACTGTTTGAATTTTCCCTGCATATCAAACCATATTTGACTGCTTGAGATGCAGAGATAAATTTCTCAAAGAAAAATAAAATCATGTCAGAAATCAGCACAATATCTATCATATTATATCCACATAGAGTAGATACTATAAACTTCAATCATGTTTGATAAAGTACGGGTAATTTTCGAAATCTTAGCTTGAAGATTTTGTAAAACAGTCATAAAATATCTTAAAACATATCTATAGTTTTTTACATAAGATCGAAAATCGTTTATATATACAAACTAAAGAAATCTTTCTTAAATTCTAATATTTATGCAATAGCTTTTCAAAATCAGTAAAAACATTCATATCGTTCCATGCATGAAGTTTTGAAAAATACCCTTTATCACCAATTTTAAAGTTTATCTAAATATGTACCGGTATTTTTTTTTAAAATTAAGTTTCAAGTAACATTATAAATTTGACTTTTCCTTTATTTAAATGAAAGCTTCACTTAATTGTTATATTTCTTTATGAAAACAATTTTATCTAACTCTGGCTTCTAATGTGCAAATAAAAACTAAGTACCATTGTGAAAAAAGATACGGACTATTTGTTAAAATTGCGAGTGTAAGGCTGCTAAATTTTTTTTTTCATTCAAGCATAAACGAATAAGAACAATCTGATATATTTATTTGTAGAGTACTCTAAAATGAATTTCACGATAACCCAGCGAAAGAAAAGGGTACCTTATATTACAAGTTTGATTGTTTGAAATATGTCTTCAATTTCAACTACAATTAAAATCAGGTAATTCGGTTTAAATATATTTTTTTAATTAAAAAAAAAGTAAGAAAACAAAACAAAAAATCAAATTTGTTTAAACATTGAATTTTGGAAATATTAGCTTAACACAACGGATAAATAATTCTCTTTTAAATATTAAATATTAAGTTAATAAATCAATGCAAATCAGGAGCAGAACAAACAAGGATCTTAACACCATCATCTGAGGTAGGATCAGGTGCTATGGAAGAGATATCTTCCCTTGTCTTCCTATCACACTCGCCGTGTCTTCACTTCCTGATAGGATAAACGAAAAAAACTGTCGACAATTCAGAACGATAATAATTATCTAATAATTTGTATGAAAAACGTCAGTCACCACACGACTTAATGGTAGATTGTATTTATTGACAAGATCATTATATCAACCATAAAATTGCTAAATGCTGACTTAAAAGGAGACTGTTGATAGCCTTGTCACATCATCATTTTTTTGTCAAAGCTTACCTCTGTTTACTAGTTTTAAAAAATGAATATTGTCCGTTATCGCCAAATTATTCATAGATATTAAAACGGGTTTAAACTTGCATTTTCCTATTTTTCTTTCATAACTTTTCCGTTTCAATAAGTAAGATGATGATTTCATGAAATACTATGTGCAGTAGATTTTACCATTTTTTTTCTTCGAGCGATTAAATGCGTTTCTAATTTTTTAATATATTCTGTATTGGAAAAATATTTTATTCCTATTAATTTGTCTCAAAGTCAAATCTAAAGAAAAATAAACACCATTTACTAGGACAAAACAGCAATAAGTAAGACAGGGATTGAGTCAAATTCAGGAATTACGTTCTTTGTTCTGTGAGTCACATTGGACATGGTGAACATATGTTTTATGGTTCTAAAAATAAAACTAGCACATTTCAATATAGATAGTTGAGGTGGTTAACATTTGCTTAATCAGATTTTAGCGAGAATTATTCTTTCCTTGACGTCTCACTCGTCATCTTGGACTTTCATTAGTCACAAATATTTGTAGAAAAATTTCATCATATCAAAATTCACGTACTGTAAAATAAAAAGAATAGAGCATTAGAATTGTATATTATGCGTGTGTATTATATATAGAAATGAATTCTTTTTTTTTTTTTTTAAATAAATTTTATACATTTCCTTTTGTTTTTTTTTAATGAGATTTAGTTATAAATATATGTAGATAAATATTCGTTTTTCTATCACTTTTACTTTATAAGACAATATGAATCACCAAAATCTGTTAACTGTCTAGTTACTAAACTGCAATTTACCATGATAGTAACCTATAAGAAGTAAAATTGCATGAAATAATTGTGTATGAAAACTTCGCAGAAAATGGAAAAAAAGTTATTTCACAACCATTTCTTCATCATGTGAAGAAAAATAGAATTGAAAACAATTTTGAATTTATTAAGACTGACTTAATTTTATACTGAACTTCTAAAATAAAAACAAGACAACCCTAATAAAGAAAATGTTTCTCTATTCTTTAAACTTAACCGAATCATTGAAAAATATATCAGCAACTTTATAGGCCATATTCTTATTTTCTTTGAAATACCGATATAGGAATGACTAAATACCGTCGATGGCAAGAGTGAGAGTAGGCAGGAAATACGAAGGCGAATATACATCTTTGGTCCCTGGGAGTCTCAAACTCCAGGTTGTCAAATGAATCTAATTTTACACATTCCTGAGCTCTTTTTAGTGATAAAGGGAAACATTTTGCAAAGAGGAAAATGGCCTTATAAATAACAAACATAATCCTTTATTGCAACCATGTTTTTAAAGGCCACTACCTCTAAAAACACCAAAGAAACAAATAAAAATAAAAAAAGAGCACCACTACATTATAAAGAATTACATATTTAAAAACAAAACTAAACTGATATATAAAGATATATTTTCCAAAAGTAAAAGGATGATCTAGAGACCATAAAATTCAGGTACGAAACTTAATACCATTTCCTAACTATTGCATAATTCACTTCCATTTGTCATTATAACCAAGGAGACTATGAAATACACTACTGCTTGAGAACAAGAAATTAATTTCTTGTGATTTCTCTAAAATTGATGGCCTTTTCTTCAAAGAAAAATAAAATTTCAAATAAAAATTGATTTTGTCTCATATTTTATTCATCTGTTTTTTTCATAAGGGTAATTAATAGACAATTAAAATCTATGAAAGTACTTTTTGAACATCGAATTCAAAAAGGTATGGAAATGAATTTTGTTTTTTTGAAAAAAAAACGTCATCGAAATATTTAAACGTTAAAAAGAAATGAAGTGCAAAGCAAGTGAACTCTTGTTTACATGTAGAAGTTTATTCATTTGATGCAATAATAGGTCTGCTGATTGCGGGGTACAATTGGTACCCATATTTATTAAGATTTCCGAAGGATAGTTGGAAAACGATCTCCAAAAACTATCAAGATGGCAACAATTAGAAACTTAAGCAACATATTAATTAATAGCAACTTTGGAGTGCTTACGTGTTTTATCAGAATGTATTTTAAACCAATTTTCTTTAATTGACCATGGCCGGTGATAAGATAAGTAAATTTACAAGTCCCATTTTTATTGAAAAAGTGGCTTTTTATTATGTCAAAGGCCCTTATTTAATTTATAGTCGGAAATGGCTGTGTAAAGGAAAGTCATACGATTTGATTTATTGGTTTTTGGTAAAATGTTGTGTTTTCAAATTTCAAGAAATTCCTTCAAATATTCACATCTCATTAATTTTTTTTTTCTTCTCAAACATATCTTATAGTATCTTTTATGTTTTAAATGCCTTTAAATATATATATATAAAAACCAGAACTGAAATTTTTCATGGGGAATGGTTGTTTGTAAAGTTCAAAAGTCAAAATTTTTTATGTTGTTGATTTTGCTTTTATATTGTAATTTCAAATATTCCAAAAGTTCCCTGACTTTAAAGTGTCCACACTGATTTACATCACCTTTTCGAATATTTATTGTTGCATAGTATCTCTGAAGTTTGTCCTTCACTTCTGTTAATATTTTAATTAGGAGTAAGGAAAGAGGCTTGGAAGAAGATTTACTGGATCCCACTGTTTGGAATATTCAAAACTTTCATATTGTGGCGAATTTCCTCCTTACAAAGAGAGCTATATGTACAATTTGGTCTACCATTCGCAGAATCAAATTCCAGCTGCTCTAAAAACAATTAGAATACAAGAAATGAGCTTTGCAAACGAAGACAATGTTGTTACCTGGTTTATGAGCTGGGTCATGTTCATATCAATTCTTAATTAAAAAACCAGAAGGATACCCTAACCCTAACACCAGATCCTCTGACTCAGAGTAAGATATGAATATCTCAATTTTAGAAAAGCCCCTTGCTTTGTTTATCACAACTATGTTCAGATTAATTTCGGTATCTCGGCATCGGATATGTCGACAACCTGGGCTAAGTCGACAATTATTACGACTGCTAACGAATTATCAATATATGATCAGAAACCCTACCAAACCATTGACCCAGGGGCCATGAACATTGCATCTTTTCGTCAGAAACCCTAAAAATGCTACTTATCTATTAAATACCCATGGCCAGAATGAATTGCTTTTAAAGAATTCATACTTTCAAAGTAAATATATAGGGGTCATTATTTTCACAATTTTTGAAGAGGCTTCCTTACACAATATACCTATATCAGAGCCCTCTAAATAAAAATATGAACCATTGACTTTGTAGCCATGAATTGCACAATAAGGACAGATGATACAAAGAAAAAATGGATGCCGGGATTGGCATATATTTTGTGGCATAATTTCATTGCAAATGATGCAAATAATAAATTTCTAGAATATAAAGAACTTGTAAACCTTCTGTAATGTTCAAAAATCTGCCCTTCTGAAACTATCCTTATTAATCTATACAAATATTTTTCACTTTAAATTCCATTTTTGTGCAAATTTAAATAAAATTTTAAAAACTATGCGGTGAAAATTATTTATTTTATTCATTTAAACATGACCCAAGTTGTTATTTTCAAATTCTTTGACAAAAGTTTGTTTGTATCATCTGTCCTTAATACTTACCCGGCATTACAATTATACTGAAATCATATCAAGTAATGCAGACCATAGTCATAGATTGCATTAATATTGATGATTTAAGAACACTCCACCATAGGTCTCAAAGGGGTGTGTGGATAAATTTCAAAAATTATACTCCATTTTCTGCGTAGATTATATTGCACAATTGACGATTTCAGAGAAGAAAAAGAAAGTGTACAAATGTAATGTCGCACTTCGATAGCTAAAATCACCTACCTGAATGACTCAGTTAACCTAAAAAGACTAAAGGTACCATGGGTAATTAAAAAATTACGTTCGTCTTAAACTTTATTAATGACAACTGTTGTTTTACTTTTTTGTGACCTATACATAATAATAGACCAGCTTTAAAAAGAACGCATTCAACAGTTCAAAGAGAGTTAACTGTGTTAAAGTTTTGCCCAAATTAATTAACATAAAGTAATAATTCAAAGATTCCTTGCTAATCTCTCATACATTCAAAAGGAAATACCACCCCTCCCAACAAAATAGGTTTTTGTGGAGGAAATGTTAACTTTTTGAGGAAAACTTGTTTATTTTATCCTTTTTTGTTTACTTAATAAAATATTATTTTCCAATCCGATACTTTTAATCATTTGGAATATCCCTGGAAAAATTCTGGGAGCCGCCCATGAGAAACTTAAAACAATGAATTCAAAACTAAATAACTAAAAAAAAATATGTGTTCATTCTAAAATCCCCGTTGTAGAACATTAATATGTGTATGACAAATGAACTTTTCTGTTCAGATATTAAATTATTTACATGTAACAGAGTTCTGCTACAGTCAGACATTAAATTTGACAAATGTCGACGTTATCTGTAAGTAAATGATTTAGTAGAACATGATGTTTAAATCGAATCAATATTTAGAGTATACGGCATCAAAAATCGAATTCTAAAAGATCTAGGTTTTAATGGTGATAAAAACGTTATAGAATATTTTCAACTGATATCTGACAAGGAAGAAAAGATAACAGCTGGAAATATTACACCGGGTAAAACATGTAAAATGTTAGGATATATTTATCAACACGACGAAATGTTTTACAGAAGAATGAGTTCTGAGTGTTTTTTCATAAATATGTTGAACTTTATCAGGGAATTACATTGACATTATAAGATATAAGAAATCTATTACTGGAGTTTTATAAAGAGACTTACTTTTACATTCGACGGCTGACTTTTACATTTTATTACATGGAGTAAATCTCTGTTTCAGTTGTAGAAGTCAGTCGTAAATTGTAAAAGTAAGTCTCTTCATAAAACTCCAATAACGGCATACTTTTGTTTTCAACTGACACATAAAATTTATGAAATGTTTAAATTATATTTTAAATAAGGTTTTTTGATCTGTAATATTATAATAGTTCCGGTAAAAACAAATTTTTGCTGTCTCAACATGTGATCGAGGACAATAAAAGATCAAACTAATTCATTTTAAGCTCACCTGAGCCGAAGGCTCAAGTGAGCTTTTCTGATCAAAATGTGTCCGTTGTCTGTCGTTGTTGTTGTCGTCGTCATCGCCGTAAACTTTTCACATTTTCACCTATTTCTCAAGAACCACTGGGCCAATCTCGATCAAACGTGCCACAAAGTAACCTAAGGTAAAGGGAGTTTAATTTATTTTAAATGAATGGCCATGTTCTCTTCAAAGGAGAAATAATTATGAATTAACGAAAAATTAATGGCATCTTATAAAAATCTTCTTCTCAAGAACCACTGGGCAAGGAAAGATGAAACTCAGGTGGAAGCATCCTCAGGTAATGTAGATTCATGTTTATTTAAATCATGATCCCAAGGGGTTGGGTGGGTCCACAATGGATGATCAAAGTTTTACATAGAAATATGTAAAGAAAATCTTCTTCTCAAGATAATGGACGATCAAAGTTTTACATAGGATTGACTGATTTAATAATTAATTTTTTACGCCGAATCGGCAATATTTCAGTCATACATCGGCGATAAAAAGTAATATCATGTAGCCAGAGTTTTAAGTTTTGGGTGTCTCTTACGGCTCCCAATGGGCCAACTCAATTTTTTCTTCAAAAATCAGGGAAACGATTTTTTCAGTGTCAAAGAGGTTGTAATCCCTGACTTGGTGACCACTTTATGTACCATCCGACAGACCTCAAAATTAAAAATCTAAAGAAAATCTTAAATTAATAATCACAAAAGATTTCATTAAAATATATTAATTCAAATCTAGCTATAAAAATCAGTTTCTTCCAAGTTCTTCAATATTGTAAAAGGATTCGTATTTTGAAAAAGGTCATGCATAGTATGCACATTATCAAACAGTCTTCTATACGTATGGGCGAAAAGTCTGAACATATTCTAATAGTATACATGTATGCTGTACAGTTATTACACGGTCACAAGAGATGCACTCGGGTTGTTGTTCCTCGTTGAGTGAATATGAATAAGTAAACCTTGAATATCTAATACGTATTCTTAATTTAATGACTTCATCAGCTGAATTACATAGGAATACGGGTATATAGAAAAAATCCTTTAAAAATCTTCTCAAGAACAGCAAAGAAACGATTGGAGATATTTTTATAATGGAAACTTACACAGGTAGTGTAAATTCAAGTTTGTTTATATCATGACCCCCTGGGGGTAGGGTGGGGCCATTATTAGAAATCAAAGTTTTACATAGAAATATACAGGGAAAATCTTTAAAAAATCTTCTTCTCAAGAACAGCAAAGCCATGGTTGGTCGTATTTATTTGGAAGCATCCTCAGGAGGAATAGATTCAACTTTGTTAAAATCAGAACTTCTGGGGATGGGGTGGGGACACAAGTGAGATCATTTTTTACATAAAAAATATCCATGTAAACTAAAATATTGTTAAAAATTATCTGGAGAACAGCAAATCTATGATAAGTGATTTTATGATTACGATTGCGAAATCCATAATTAGTTATATTAGTGATGGAAATAATGGAAGCATCCTCAGGTGGTTTAGATTCAGGTTTGCTCAATTCATGATCCCCCGGGGTTAGGGTGTGGTCTCAATGAGGGATCAAAACTTTACATAAGAATATATAGGAAACATTTCTCTCCAGACCAGAAAAGATATGTTTCGTCAAATTGACATGTAAGCATCGCATGTAGTAAAGATTCATTTTTTTCAGATCTTGAACCGAGGGGGTAGGGGGGATGGGGGTTAGGGATGGGGCACAATGGGGGATCAATTTTTTTTACAAACCAATATGTAGGAAAATATCTTTAAAAATCTTCTTTTCAAGTTACTCATAAATGCTATATTGATATGGTGGCATCTTCAAGTAAAATAAATCCCCCATCACTGTAATCTTTCCAATATTAAGGTGATTTGTATTTTTACTTAGCCCACGTGCTGAGGTAAGCGATGTGACCTATCGGCCTCTTGTTTTAAAATTTAAATCGTTTTTTTTTAAAGTAACGCCTATGGAGAGAAGTGCACAGGAGGCTGTTCCAAGAGTTGGTGCGCCTTCAAGAAAGAACTTTCAAGTGCGGTTTCTTCTGAATAAAATCTTTATCGTCTACAAAGACAAGCAATATGTAAAGAAGAAAAGCATTATTGAACTGGGTACGAAGTTATTGGAGAATGGTGTTCTCAATATTGACCCATTAGGATGGGATTTCTTAAAAAGCAAACCTAAAATAGAAATTTTCTCTAAATTACTCAACAACCCATCCAGTGTTCACGATACTTTTAAGACTATAGATGTTTGCATGGATTGGGTTTACGGAATAACCCCTGTAGGTAGGTATGCAAAATTCTAAATGAATTAAAATCTGTGTTCTGTATTTGACAGTTCATGTAAAGATGATAAATGTAATGAACTGTCAAATAGAACATTGAACTTTTGTTTTAGGTTACCTGAGTAAATTTAGGTGACCTATTGATATCCTTTTTCGTCCGATCCGTCGTTGTGCGGTGCGCGTCGTTCATCGCTTTAACATTTGAACATTTTCAGCTTTTTATCTGCAACTGCTCAACCAATTTCAACCAATTTTGGCATAAAGCATTTTTGGGTGAAGGGGAACAAAAATTGTGAATTTCATGGTCCCTGTCCCCTGGGGCCTGAGGGGTGGGGCAAAAACCGCTAAAATTAATGCGATCATTAAAAATATTTTTACTCCTGAAAATTAAGCTGTCGAACTACTGGTATGATTGTAATAAGCATTGAATCCTCTATCAAAATTGTGAAAATCGTGGTGAGGAAGGATGCCTCTTATATTTCATGGCCCCAGGGTAGGGGTTCTTTTGTTCGGATGAGGCTTTTTGATTATCCCTCCAAAATAAATTGTGGATTTCATGGCCCTAGGGTCAGGAGTTCTAGTTCTAAATGTGTGGCTCCAGGGTATGGGGTTCTTGTGGGGTAGGGGCACTACTAACTGTTGCTGAATATAACTGAAAAGCTGAAATGAATTTTTTGTGCCTTCACTCTGCCAATGGATATTAAGTAACCAAACTAAGCATGCTAAATGTACCGTATAGTTATGATGAACCATGGTGCCTCTTTCAAAATTGCGAATGTCATTGCCCCTGGTTTGAAACCAAATTCAATGGTTAGAAAGTTGTTGCATGATGCTCAGGTGATATATACGGCCTATGGGCCTCTTGTATATAAAAGTTTAGCAATTCTCTGTCTAGCTATAGGTCAATCAAAATACAGTTAACATAACATCAAACTAAACCAAGGGAACCAACATTAACAAAAGAGTTTTTTTTTAAAATAAATCTTTGTATATCATACGAGAAGAATAAGGCATAGAAATCAGATATACGGCTATGTAGGTACATGTACACATCTGAATCAATGTAAGGAGATAATCTTTGGTGCTAACTTTTTTTCTAATTTACTTTTAGATTACTTGGATTTTCTATAAGAAGAGATTAAATTTGTGCTAAGCAGTCTTTGTGAAACAATGTCAGCTTATCGAGTATCTGAAAAATGGTGTCAGGAAAATAATTTTAACTCTGGGGACAATCCAGACGTTATGGAAACAATATGTAAAGCAGTGGGCTGGACGGACAAAAAATTCTTATTATCTGTTTTAAAATATGAATTGGAAACGGCAAAAGTAAAATCCGAAGAGGTTTCCATAGGAGAGAGAGAGAGAGAGAGAGAGAGAGAGAGAGAGAGAGAGAGAGAGCATATTTCTTCATTACACCTATTTCGATGGAATTTTTTAGAGAGCGGAGGAATATTGGACATTTCAGAAAGATTGGGTGACAACAACACTAGAAAATTCTAGGGAAATTATGTGGAATCCAGTTTTGTTTGATTTATGTGCCACCAAGTTTAATAAACAAGTATCTGTAATTGCCAACATGACATACACAGGCAGTAAACACACACCCGCTATATGTGAGTGTCGTATATATCCAAAGAGAGACCTTCAAAGGGATAATTCAAAACTAACATTTATACGAATGAAATATGAAAAATACGTGTATGCTGTTGAAGGTAACAAACTTTATACTTTTCGATTAGAATTTAAAGAATATATATTATCCCTTATTCACGAATATTCAAAATGAGGAAAATACATATTGAAGAACAAAATCAGTCATTCTATTGCCCTATGAATCTATAGATACTTTGTCCAATTTCCGTATATAGATAAGTAAAACGTAATGTGGTTATAACAGGATGATTGTACATTTACTCCTTTATCTGTAAGAGAAAAATATATTTTAGATATACTTACATCCTGAAAGCTAAAGCTTCATAATTTTGAACATTCTTTAATGTCAATTATTTTTATTATTCATTTCTGGAAGCTTTTGCAATCACTTCATGGTATACAGTGTATTAATAATCAACCTATTTTACAATTGCTTTATGATGTATAACAGTTTTAATCTTCAAATGATCAAGCAGGATACAATTTCTTCCCCACATATTTATGGGTGATTCATAAATACGGCATGTTATTTTTTCAATATGAGTTAAAATTGATAATCAACAAGTAAACAAACAAAATGCTCATACATTCAGGTCTTTTTTATTACTGCATTTATTATTCATATTCATATACGTAATTTTATATTTCATTTTCAAACAGAAGTTGCATCAGTCGATCTTTCTACACTTCTAGATCATTTAGATAAACTTCTTGGAACCAAGGAGGTAACACAGACGGAAAACCATTCTGAAATAGCTCACATATCCAAAGAAGTAAAAAATATACCTTAAACAAATGGAAACAAAGCACTGTAAACTTATATCCGATAATGAGGACGTGCATGGAAGCTTGCAAAAACTAATTTTAAACAATAACAAAGTGATAGAAGAAAAAGAAGACCCCTTGCTTCAACTGAAATCAAAAGTCTCAGAAACAAGTGGATGAGGTCACAGAACTTCAGAATTATGTACAGGAACTGACACTTGAAAATGAAAGATTGAAAAACACAAAAACAGTATCGCTAGAGAAAGAAATCGAATCTTTAAGGGATAAAATAGAAAATTAACTACGCAGAATACAAACCTCAAATGTAGACTAGAAATGTATGAGAAGGAAATTAAAGAGCAAAGGAAAAAACTAATAGAATAAGATAACGGAATAGCCCAACAAGATGACAAAATAGCAATGCAAGATAAAAAGATAGCGCAACAGAATGGTGAAATTAGAGCTCAAGGTGATAGAACTAAATATCAAGATGAACGAATTTCAAACTTGGAGCGTAAAATCGGCACAAGTGGTAGTTCTAGTAGCATTCGGCATATTGATGTAAACAGTACATCGTCAGGGTCTACGAAATCTGTACATCACAAATAGGGACTTTCTTTTTTTGCCATGAAGATTCTTAATTTTTGACAAGATAAACAATTTTAATTTGATGATATCAAGACTTGTTTAGTGGGTTATGTCATGTATTTATGCATAATACAATACAATGAAAAATAGTCCCATCCTAACAAAGCATGTAAAAGAAATAAAAGCTGGATTATGGTGTCACTTTAGAGGATGTCAATTAAATACGTGATTCTGAACAAATTTTCCAATGGCAGAAATTCTCAGTGAAGGGAATATATTCTTTATTACGCAACCCATTGAAAATATACTCGAATTACTTCTCTTTACATTTTACCCTGCAGACAAAGGTTGGACAGACATGATAAACCTAATTTTCACACCGGATACATTCTTTTTCAATCAAGTGCAAGGATGTAAAATTTAGATGTATGTTTTCGTATTCCAAATGAAAGCAATATGACGATCTGTTTAACAAACGATTTCATTTAATTGTGACATAACGGATTAAGAATCTTATTAATGTTGTTTTTATATTTGAACTACTAAAAGTATTACATTGGAATAAATTTTCAAAATTTATTTCAAAAAATTTAGTCAATTTTAAACTTCTTTTAAAAACTCTCTCAACCTCGCTCAGACGCAAATTAAAACCACACTGAGAACCACCAGTTTTAGTATAGAACCCATGGCTCATACAAAAAATGTACAGTTTCTATTACAGATATTATTGATGTGTTCTAGTTACATTGCATTTCAAAATACTTTGTCAAAAACTGAAAATTTATAAAATAGGTCATATTTTGATCAATAGCTCTTTGTTTACTCGTAATTTTACTGGTCATAGCATCTCATTGTCGCAAACCACGGCCAAAATGTACGACCATCTCCCATTCTGGAAGAAGACTAAATGCGGATTCCTTGTCGTGTCTACAGACAATGAGAGCTTCTTCACCAAAACTTTGGAAAATCTGACTTCAAAATGCTGGTGAACCAATGATTCATATATAATAATAAAAAGAATATTGTGCATAGATTTCAAATTTACAAAGGTGACCGCATGCTGCTTCAATACAAGCATTTTATTTATTTGATCAATCTCTTTTGTCAATGAAAGTTAGAATTTTAAGTAAAATTTACCATCATACTAGTAGCCCATCACTGAGTATACCGTTCTTTAGACAACAAGCAGAATAAATACACTGTAATGGAGTAGAAAACGTTCCGTATGGTAGCAATAACAATGTCGATGGTGTTGGGGATCTTTCAAGCCCACACTGTAGCAATGAGAATGAGATGGACAATGGAACAATACACATAGATGTAAGCGTAGTTGTGGACATGACATATATCTTACAATAAACGATATCACTATGATTCACTACCTCTTTATACAAATAAATATAGTTAGGTATTTCTCATATTCGCATCAAAGCTTACTCTGTCCCCTTGAAAGTGTTGAACAGTTTATTTGTAAAAGTAAAAGAAAGTCTACATTTGGATTCTTCGGTACCAGAAAACAGATCAGCTATGTGATTATCAATATTTCAAATGCATATCTGTGTGATGAAGCATATGGAGATAACAAAAAGTATTCAATATCAAAGTCCATAAAACAATACCAAATAGGAACAGAGAAAACACGGACCTTCAAAACATCGGAAGTGGGATTAGGTGCTATGGAGGAGTGAGCATCCCCTGCCGACCGGTCACACCCGCCGTGTGCTCTTTGACATGATCGGGAAATAACGGGAAAATCCGTTGTTAATTCAGTGTATAAATAGTGGACTAACAATTAGTATGAAAAACGTCAGTCAGCATTTGACTCATTGATAAATTGCATTTACTGACAAGGTCATTGTATCGACCATAGAACTTACAAAATGATGACTTTAAAAGAGACAGCTGATATTTTTGTTTCATCAACTTGCTTGTCAAAAATAAGATGTTAATATGAAAGATATGATTAACTGATTCTTGGATTCTAGAGATTAAATAATAATTTTTTCATCTTTTAAGAAGCATTTTCAAAGATCCCAACCCAAAAATATTTATCTGTTATTTTTGTGAGTGTACCTGTATTTGAATTGCAATTAATCTGAAAACTTTTGAACTCCAATGTGACTTAAGTATATATACTTATTTTTTTTCCAAATAAAATTGACATTGAAATTAATATTTGAAGAAAACATTTACAATTACATTTTATTGCATTGATAAGATGTGATAATGCTTTTGTCGCTGATAAACCGCGATTTGAAATTAAGACGGTTTTGAAAATAACTTACTTACTTATCCTCTTCGTCACCGATGGGACAAAGGCTTCAACAAGCTGCCTCCATCTTCCTCTATCTTTTGCCACATACTGAGCCTGCCCCCACGAGTAACCCATTTCCTCTAACTCTGATGTTCTTCTCCATGTTGTTCGTGGTCTACCTCGTTTTCTCTTTCCAGGTGGTGTCCAATGTAATGCTGTTTTAGGTATTCTGCTCTGGGGCATTCTCATTACGTGTCCCAACCATCTCATTCTTCTTTGTTTAATTTCTGTTGTTATACTCCTGCTTTTGCTTTTCTTGTGCAGGTCTACGTTAGAGATCTTGTTTGGCCAGAAGATACGGTGAATTTTTCGGAGACAGTTGTTGTGGAATGCCTCTACTTTTCTCATGTCGCTGTCAACAACACGCCAGCATTCAGACCCATACAGGAGAACTGATTTGACATTGCTGTTGTAAAGTTGTAGTTTGGTTCTCAGACTGTAGTTGTTTGACTTCCAGATGGGCTGAAGTTGGGCAAATGCTGTCCGTGATTTACTGAGACGCGATTTTATATCTTTCCCAGCGCCGTTGTCCTTACTTAGGATACTGCCAAGGTAGGTGAAGTCCTCAACTTCCTCAAGTGCCTCTCCATTTAATGTGACAGGTTCTACTGGTGCATTGATTGTCATGACCTTGGTCTTCTTGGCACTGATGTTAAGCCCAGTTTGTTTGGCAAAGGAGTTTAATCTATCAGTCTTTTCTTGTAAGTGGGTGATGTTCCCTGATACTTCTGCCAGATCGTCTGCAAAGTCCAGGTCTTCTAGGTGACTGAACATTGTCCATTGGATACCCCTCTTTTTGTCATGTGTGGTGTTTCTTTGGATCCAATCAATGACCATAAGGAAGAGAATTGGTGATAGTATGCATCCTTGCCGTACTCCAGATTTTACACTGAAGGAGTCTGATGTTCCATTTTCCAGGATGACACTACACTCGAAGTTTGAGTAAAATGTTTTCATAATGTTGCATATCTTTGCTGGTATTCCATATGCTCTTGCTATTTTCCAAAGTGTTTCCCTGTGCACACTGTCGAAAGCTTTCTTAAAATCAATGAAATTGATATACAGTGGCATTTGCCATTCAATACACTGTTCTATAATGTTACGGATGGCAAAAATTTGGTCTATACACCCTCTTCCTCTTCTAAATCCGGCTTGTTCCTCTCTCAGTTTCTTTTCAATCACTTTGTCTATTCTGTGTAACAGTATTTTACAGAACACCTTGCTGGGGACTGAGAGCAGTGTTATGCCTCTCCAGTTGTCACAAATTTGGAGGTCTCCCTTTTTTGGCAGCTTTACAATGAGTCCTTTACTCCAGTCATGTGGTATTGTTTCATTTTCCCAGATATGTACGAATAGATCTAATAGCGTTTTTGATGATGTTGCAATATCTGATTTCAGCATTTCAGCATGTATGCAGTCATTGCCTGGAGATTTACCATTTTTTAATGCTTTAATACAGTTTTGGACTTCTTCAAGGGTTGGTGGTTCTAAGTTTATGTCTAAGTCATTATCTGCAGGGTCTGGACTCGCTGGTTCGTCGGGTTCTGGGCAATTAAGTACTTCCTGGAAATATTGTACCCAGCGGTTGGCTTGTTCATGTTCTTTTTTACCAAAACTTAAAATAAGCCGCAGCTTATTTTCAAGGTTTTAGGGTATACTTTTACATAACAAAGTAAAGTTGTATGAGGATTTCCCCTGTCAAAATAATGCAGGCCAAAAACGAATCAATTGTAAACTTAATTATATATTTTACAAGCAAAATGTTGGTCTTCAAAAATTAAACCAGAAGTGAAACAGTAATTAGATATGGATTATGCAATTACACAGACGGTATCTCTGCCGTGGCTGTCTGTAGAAGAACTGAAAATGAAAAAAAAAATATTTCACAGTCATGTTATCAAACTTCACAGAAAAAAACTGGTATTAAAACCAAATCCCGATAATCAGGACAATAAAATTCAGTAATAAAACTTAAATCTTCACTTTCCATTGCTTGATATTCTTCCATCTGTCACTATTGCTCAAGAAGTTCATTCCTCTGATTTCTCTGAAATGTTTGGCCTTATCTTGTTTCAAAGAAAATTAAAGTTTTCAAATAAAACTCATTTTATCTTCAAATAAAAAAAAGTAATTTAAAGATTATAATTCATTCGGATTCACGAAAGATTTAATGTCAGACGATACATTCCCCAAATACCTGTTTTGTAGATCTTCATAATGTATGATAAATATACACAATCTTTATTACTGTCTGTTTTCTAAACCGGTTTTTAATTGTTTTTAAAATTTGAGACACTAAAAATGTAATTTTGGCAAACTAAGTATTTTTTTCCTGAAGGATTATATAAGAAATGCCAACCTCTGGTATCTCGCACAAATGCCCGGTAACTGGTACCTTGATTTTTTTTTGTGAATAAACATGCTAAAGAAGTGATTCTTTCATGACAAAATCTTGGAAAAAGCTAATATTAATGAGGAACAAAATTAGTATTGTGCTACTGAAGTTTATCATCGACTTGTTTTATAATAAAATAATGGAGCTTGGTGTTCATTGGAACCCGCAATGTATCATTGTTTGTGAGGAATACATTAAAGTTTTTAAAAAAAATTTAATATGATTTTGAAGAATATTCTCCTTAAGAAGGAGTTATGAGAATAAATGGATTACCAAGTTCTGCAGAATTAAGTCCCTCTAAAATATAATTAAAACACAACCCCTGAGTGGGGACCATTAACGTCACAATTTTGAAGAGGCACCCATTATACACATTATACTCACCAGAGCTTCTCTCTAAACTAAAGCATGAACCACTGACTTTGTAGTCATGAATTGGCACAAATTCTGTAGAAGGCTAAGTGCTTATTACAACTATATTGAATTTTCATTAAGTAATGAAGATGATGAATAAAGAATGCTTTAATTTTTCAGATTTTAAACCCCTAACTCGGGTCTCGATGGATAATATCATTCAAAACTTGTATTCGACTTTTTGAGTACATGAATGAAAATATTGCATAGTTTACTATATCAAAGAAGAAAAATGAAAGTGTAGAAATGTAACAAACAACTCATGTCGCACTTCAAAAACAGCTAAAGATCACCTGAATAACTCAGCTAACCTAAAAAGACAAAGGTCTGGTAAATAAAAAAATTGAGTAATCAAAACAAAGTCTTAAACTAATGTAAAGAAAATTGTTATGTCATATTTATGTAACCTTAGTCCTGTGCTTTATAATAGAGTAGATAAAAAGATATAAAAGTAGGCACCCAACAGGTCAAAGAGAGTTTACTGTGTTAAAGTTTCACAAAAATTTACTTTGAATGAGAAATTCATTAAAATCATTCCTGAACATAATATTCCATGCATTCAAAAGAAAATAACCAACCCCAACAAAATATGTTTGCGTGGGAGGATTGTTTTCTTTTGGTGGAAAAGTTGTTTAGTTTATCTTCTTGTTGACAAAGTAGCATTTTCCAATCAGATGTTTATTTGATTAGTTTGGAAGATCCTTGTAATATTTCTTGGATCCGCCAATGAGAAACTTGTAACAATGAGTCCAAAACTATGAATTCTTTGTTCGTAAGTAATGTTCTCCACTATAATTCCTGGTTTTAAACAGGAAGATGTGTACAACAAATTAAATCTACTGTAAAGACATTAAATGATATTAAACAGCGGTATGCTTCACAGGCATTACATTTAGTAACGTTAAAGGTTGTTCATTCATGTATATGTAGAGGAATCTTTAAATCAAATCGATATTTATGGTATTTAAAATGTTTTTGAATATTTTGAATGTTCAAAGATCTAGGTTATAATGGTAATAAAAGGGTTATAGAAATCTCACAGCTGAGAGCTGACAAGGAAGAAAAATAACTGGAATTACTACAGCGGTTAAAACATGTGTTATGTTGGGATATATTTATCAAAACGATTATTTCTTTAACAGGACAAATGAGTTCTGAGTGTTTATGTCATAAACATCTTGAATTTTATCAGGGATTTACATTGACATTGCAGGATATAAGAAATTCATTAATGACGGTATATTTTTGTTTTCAATTGACATATTGATATTTATGAAATGTTTTTAAAAAAATTCATATGGTTCTTTTAATCTGTAATGATATCATTTTACCGGTAAAAACAAATTTTTGCTGGTTCAATATACCATTTAGGAAATAAGTGATCAAACTAATTTATTCTTTTAAAACTTTTTACAGTAATGACTATGGCGAGAGGTGCACAGGAAGCGGTTTCAAGAGTAAGTTCCCCTTCAAGAAAGATATTTCAAGTGCGATTTCTTCTGGATAAAATCTTTATTGACTACAAAGACAAGCAATATATCAAGAAGAAAATAATTATTGAACTGGGTACGAAGTTCATGGAGAATGGTGTTCTCAATCTTGAACCAATAGAGTGGGATTTATTAAAGAACGAATCTAAAATCAAAATTTTCTCTAAATTACTCAACGATCGGTCCAGTGTTAATGATACTTTTAAGACAAGAGATGTTTGTATGGACTGGGTAAAAGGAATTAGCCCTATAGGTATGTACTCAAAATTCTAAAAGAATTAACAATTGATGTTATTTTCATGTAGATGTCAGATAAATGTAATGAATATTCAAATAGAACAGCGAACTTGTATTTTATATAAAAAAAAAAGTTAAGCAATTCTCTTTTGGGGTTTTTCAAATTAATCATTGTATATCAAATGAGAAGATTTGGAATAGAACAATGTATACGCCCTATAAGTATATAAAATGTATCTAAATACATGTTGAGAGATCATCTTTGGTACTGAATATTTACATGTACTCTTAATTTCTTTTTAGATTATATGGAATTCCTAGAAAAAGAGACTGAATTTGTGCTTAGAAGCCTTTGTGATGCAAAGTCAGCTTATCGAGTATCTGAAAAATGGTGTCAGGAAAATGATTTCAAAACCGAGGACAATCCAGGCGTTATAGAATCAATATGTAAAGCATTGGGCTGTACGGACAAGATATCCTTGGTATCAGATTTAAAATATGAATTGGAAATGGCAAGTAAAATTTACACTTCTTATAGTAAAATCCAGAGAATATCGTGGGAGAGAGAGAGAGAGAATGAAAACTCTAATTACAACCATTCCTCTTAATCTGTGTGTGTGTCAATGTAAGTGTAAAATCACATTTCATTATGACACCTATTTGGAAAATGCACAATGCTTCTAAATTATATAAATGCATTTTTAGAGAGCGGAGAAATATTGGACATCTCAGAAAGATTGGGTGAATGCAACACTAGAAAATTCTGGGGAAATTTCGTGGAAATGGAATCCAGTTTTGTTTGATTTATGTGCCACCAAGTTTAATAAACAAGTATCTGTAATTGCCAACATGACATACACAGGCAGTAGAGATAAAGACATACCAATTATATGTGAGTGTCGAGTATATCCAAAGAGAGACCTTCAAAGGGATACTTCAAAACTAACATTTATACGAATGCACTATGAAAAATACGTGTATGCTATCGAAGGTAACAAACTTTATACTTTCCGATTAGAATTAAAAGTATATTTCCTATCTCATGTCAATTAAATTGAGGATACAATTTCTTTTTTAAATGTTTATGGGTGCTTTGTTAATGTGTCAAGATATTTTTTTAATGTGTGTCAAAATAATTTAAACCAGAAAAACAAACAAAAAAGCTAAGACATTGTGATTTATTTTATTACTGCATGTACTATTTATATTCATATGCTAGTACGTTCTCTCATTTTTCATTTTTAAACAGAAGTTGCATCAGTCGATGTATACAGACTACTAGATTCTCTGGATAAAATCCTTGGAACCAGTGGCGTAAAAAAGAAGGAAACCCGTTTGGAGATAGGTCGAATATCTAAAGAAGTAAAAGATTGTCTAAAACAAATGGAAACAAAGAACTGTAAACTTATGTCCGATAATGAAGACGTGCATGCAAGCTTGCAGAAACTTTTAATTAACAATAACAAAGTGATAGAAGAAAAAGAAGGCCTCTTGCGCCAACTGAAATCAAAGTCTCAGAAACAAGTGGATGATATAGTTACGTTAGAGAACGAAATCCAATCTTTAAGGCAGAAAAATAAGAAATTAACTACACAGAATACCAACCTCAGATCGATATTAGAAATGTATGAGAAGGAAATTGAAGAACAAAAGAGAAAAGTAAAAGAACAAGATGAAAAACTAGCCCGACAAGATGACAAAATAGCAAAGCAAGATAAAAAGATAGCGCAACAGAATGATGAAATTAAAGCTCAAAGTAATATAATTAATGATCAAGGTGAACGAATTTCAAACTTGGAGTGTAAAATCGGCAGAGGTAGTAGTTCTAGTAGCACTCGGCAAATTGAAGTAAAAAGTACATCGTCAGGGTCTGTGAAATCTGCACATCACAAATAGGGACTTTTTTTTGCAATGAAGACTCTTAGTTATTGACTAGATAAACAATTTTAGTTTAATGATATCAAGGCTTGTTCATTTGGTTTTGTCAAAATGAAAAAAAAGTTATACACATAATAAAATTTACTATGAACATCGCAGATTTGAAAGACAGCTTGCTTATTTTAAGAAATAAATTTACAATATCTCCTGAATAATCTTGTTTGTTTTAATGTTAAAACTTTTATATCTTAGTTTGTTCATCAGCAAATTCTCAAATATAACTATCAGATACACCGAAGAAAAAATAGTTTGTCAATAATTTGTCACATGGTTATCATTATCATCATGAAATTAAGATTTTTTAAAAATAAAGTTAACATGACTAACTACTGCAGAACTTTATTTCTCAGAAATAAGATAACGTATAAACATACATCAATTTCTATGCAATTTTATTAAAATTATCAATTTTCCTTCGTTTCCAAATAATATTAAGTCAGCAAAGTTGTATAAATTATACAATATAATGAGAAATATTCCCCACTTAAAACATGATTGTGACGTAAACATTTTGTTTTTGTGTTGTCCATTTAATAGCTTAGTGTTGAGATTAATCCCCTAACAATCCATTAAGACACCTGTAAGTGTCCATTCTTTTTGAAGAAGTGTCCATTCTTAAAAACGAATGGACGGTTAAAACAAACAGAATTGAGAGTTACAGGTAAACCATGGCATGTGTACAAGAGGGAAACAAAAACAAATTTTGTTAAACAAAAACATGTGAATAACAAAAAGAACTTGGAGATTAAAGTTAATCCAGAACACAGTGTCTGAATCGGATCTGTTCAATTTTACACATTTAAATCCATGAATAATGCACATTATTTCAAATCACAAAACTTGAATTTAAATGACACAATTTCACATTTGATTAAGATTTCGGAAGCATCATACCCCTGAGAAGAATCCATTTTAAGCTTTAAAAAGCCTTATACCGTATAGCGGGTTTTCTTGGCGGGTGTAAAATTTGGCGTTTTATCTGCTCAAACGTATACCATTAATTTTGGCGTAATTTATTTTAGCGGACACAGGGTTTCGGCTCTTTGCAGAAAAACACTTAGTAAAGAACTTACTATATTAGCGATTAAAATTTTAGCGGGCTTCAATCAAAACGCCAAATTAAGCAAAAATTAGCAGCTAAAATATCCCGCTGTACGGTATTAAATCCATCACCCAGAAAACAGTTTACACCATGAAAACTACACTGCTGCAGTGTAGATTGTGGTAGAAAAAAATTAAAATCGAAACATTTCCAGATTTGATTTGATATATATTTTTAGGTAGAAGTTTTGCTCATGGCTATCCAACAATCGGAACACAATTTGCATTTCACCATTACACTGATTCAATCAATATATCCCCAAAAACTGAATTCAAATTAAAACAAAAACATTTCCACTTTGAATTCGAAATATCTGTATTTGTCGTCGAAGTTTTGAGGGGATCAAAGTTTGGATAATATTTTCTTTTACGCTTACTATTCTCTGTTTCCAGGTCAAAGTATCACTAGTTGTGTGCATATTTTGGTTTCAATTCGATTTCGAATCTGTCTTATATTCTCTCCATCAGAGGGAAACATGTTTGCCTTCACAACGCAAAATATCAATTGATTTTGAGGAGTTGCATTCTTATATAAAAACTAACATCCCCCGAAATCCACCTGTAACTGTCCATTCTTAAGACAAAGACTTTTTGTTATTTGCATCTGGAAACACAATGGCTATTCTACAAATTGCTGTGCAACCCAAGCTTAATACCTGTAACTGTCCATTTTCTAAACAATGAATCTATTGTGCGTGTGCTACCAGTTTTGCACATTCTTTTAAATTTCAGAACAAAGAGAATCATGTTTTAAGTAGAAGAAAGGCCCGAGATTAGTTCTTTTTTTTCCACAGAATGGACAGTTTTCGGCCTTTCTCCTATATATATAATACCTACAGGGATAATCTAAAAGAATTGATAGAAAAGTTTATGATGACACGTTAGCGTAGAACTATTAAATACTAGAAGATTCTTCCGAAAAAAATTGACTGTTAACAGTGGGATAATGCTTTTATTGGTTAAATTTTACAATGTACATTGTTAAATTGAAATTTTCGGTGAAGGGAATATATTCTTTTTGTACGAAATTCATATAAAACATGCTCGAGTTACTTCTCTTTACATTCGACATTGCAGACAAAAAATGGGAAAAGATAATTAACATCTTTTTACACCGGGTGTACCCTTTCAAATACTAGTAGGTACAAGGTTGCAAACTTTTGATGTACACTCGGTGTGTACTTTTCTTATGCCAAATGGAGGTTGTAACATTGGATCCATTATGACGATAAACTGAAAAAAAAAAACCATTTCACAAATGATTAATGTACTTGTAATATAACGGATTGAGAGTCACATCAATGCTGTTTTATATAAACTTTTATACAATCAAATGATTTTTCAAAATATATTTCAACTAGTTTAGTCAATTCTTAACTTCTTTTTAATTTTTTTTTATCAACCTCACTCAGACACTTAAAACTACCAATTTTGGTATAGAACCAACGCTTCAAAAAAAAAATTGAACAAATGTACAGTTTCTATTACGGATATATTTGATGTGTTCTAGCTACATTGTATTTTAAAATGCTTTGTCAAAAACTGTGTTTACTAGTAATTTTACTGAACATGGCCTCGATACCAAAACTTTGGAAAATCTGAATTGAAAATCTTCTCATGTTGTTTACAGAATAGAGTGAGCCCTCCGTGGGCCTAATTATGTTGGTGAAACCAAGGTCTCACTCAATAGAAGAATATCGGACATGGATTTCCAATAGCATTTTAATGTATTTGATTAGTCTATTTTGTCAATGAAAGATGGAATTCTAGAAATAATTTACCATTACTTACATGTAGTACACCTTTCGATTACAACGAGAAGAATAATATTAATGGATGAGAAAACTAGGGTCAGCCTTTCCCTATGGATGCAATGACATTGTCGATAGTGTTTGGGATCTTTGAAGCCCACAGCGTAGCAATGTGAATGGGATGGGACAGTACACAAGGACGAACTCGTAGTCATGGACATCTGTCTTACAATAAACCTGTTATACACGATGTCCCCTTTGATTCACTACTTCTTTATACAAATAGACAGTTAGGTCTTTGTAACATTCGCACCAAACTTTACTCTATTCTATGAAGGTTTTGAACATTTAATTTGTAAAAGTCAAGGAAAGTCTATATTTGTATTCTTTGACACCAGAATACCCAATTCTGTGATTATGATCAGTTTCACTCGTGATATAACAAATTTACGGATATAACAACGGTTTTTTGATCACATGAATCTTTGTAAAAGTTTACGGATATGAATAATTGATTCTGTAACCCTAGATGTTAAAATAATAAATTCAATATCTTTTATAATGAACTTTCAAAGATCTTTACATTAAGACATTTATCAGATATTTCTTTGAGTAAATATATAGAGATATTTAAATTTCAATTCACCCGAAAACTTCTGATCTTTATAGTGGCTTAAGTACATACTTTCCGAATGCAATTGACAGTCATAATTGAAGAAAAGAAATAATACTGCGAATTCATTATACCGGTATATTTTAACGAATAATGAATTACGGATATAGCAAAGTAAATTTGCAGGTCCCCAGGACTTTATAATCGAGTTTTACTGTGTAAGAGGGCCAACCTTTAAGAAACCAAAATTCCTCAACTGGCGTCATAATTTTTTAAATACTGTGGATTATTTGTGAAAGATTGTGCTAAGCTATGGGCCATACAAAATATTTTTTTTTCAAAATGGAGGATGAAAAGTATCAGATGTACGTTGCGGTAACAATCTTGCAATAAGATATGAAAACCATCTATCCTTATGTCTCTCTCACATTTAGGATTTTACATCTGAACATATTTAGAATATGCTCTAGCGTACAAAATTGGTGGAGAGAAATTATTTTATATGCAGGTGGCAATGGAATAACGAATATTACTTCATAAAAAAAATTAAAGACAAAATAGCTGCTGTCATCTTTTCTTTTACAGTTAAGATGCTAGTTGACAATCTATGTCTATTGTCAGTTAAACTTTACGCATAAATGATACAGAGAAAGCCACAGTAAGAACATTTTTCTTCTTCTGTTAAATTTTTAAACATAAATTCTGCTTTATAAGAATATAAAACTACATGTAGGTCGGCTGATACCTCTCTTTTATTCAATTATACATGCTAGAATCGCACATTAAAAGATTTAGATATGAAAACCATCTATTCTTCTGTATCCAAAAATCCAGAAGGGAAGAAAGAATTAGATTACATGATCATTAGGTACTGGTCCCTGCTGACAAGCATGTAACATATTTCCTTTGTTTGTAAGGCTCATTATATAAATTGTTTTCAAGAGGAACTTGGATTTAATTCTACGAGTGGTAATCCAACTTGTACTCATAGTTCCCTTTCTAAGGAAGAAATTCTTCAAAATTATATGTCAGTTTTGAATATTTTTATATTCCAAAGAACCAAAATGAATTTGATATACCATATCTATATTCATTCCGAAACTTCATAAAAATCCTTACAAAGATATAGCGGATTGTTCATATAGTAAAGGTTCAACCAAGCTTCTTTCTTTACTCCTCACAGAAGTGATGGAGAATCTTCAAGACTACTGTGCGACAATATATTCGAGAAGTGGTGTAAATCAGATGTATTATGCATACAAAATTCCAAGGGAATTTTTGAAATTGAAATCACAAGATTTTATCAAAATCAACATCTTAAAAACTTACGACTTTTCAACTTTATACACAACCATTCCCCACGATAAGTTAAAGTCCATGGTTTTATAAATATATATATATATATATATATATATATATATATATATATATATATATATATATATATATATATATATATATATATATATATATATATATATATATATATATATATATATATATATATATATATATATATATATATATATATATATATATCATTGATAGCTGCTTTTTCAAAAAGAATGAAAGTCGTAAATTGACTTTCCTTGTCATTGGTCATTTACAAAATTATTTTGTTAAAAAAATTCTGATTGTACACACAGGTACTCTGAAGTTGACATCAAAAAGATACTTGTTTCTTATTGACAATATCTACGTGGTTTTGGGAGACCAGGTCTTCCAACAATTTATTGGAATTCCAATGCATATGGGTGCCAATTGCGCCCTGTTATTAGCAGACCTATTGTTGTATACATATGAAGCAATGTTAAGCATAATTTGTCCAAAATTGTATACTTGAAAAGAGGGAAATGTATACGATGCCTTCAGCTCGACATTTAGATATGTCGACGACGTATTCAACAATGGTTATTTCTACTCCTATATATCCATGTGAGCTTAATAAGATACCACAGAATCTAACACATCTGATTCGTATTTGGATATTTTACTTAAAAAAGACTTCAATGGTAATCTAACAACCAATTTTATAATAAACATGATGACTTAAACTTTTCTATCGTCAACTTCCCTTACCTATGCAGCAATATACTAGTACCTTCATTACCCGCATACTGGGTTTATACCGGGTATATATATCTCAGTTGATTCGATTTGCAAGAGTATGTTCAACGTATGTACAATTTCTAAAACGAGGTAAATTATTGACAAACTAGTTGATGAAACAAGAATATCAACGGTCTCGTTTAATGTCTTCATTTCTTAAGTTCTGTGGTCGATCGATGCAATGACATTGTCAGCAAATACAATTTATCATTGAGTCAAATGATGACTGATGTTTTTTCATACTAATAGTTAGAGCATTATTTACACACTGAATTGACGACGGATTTCCCCCTTATTTTTCCATAATGACAATGAGCACACGGCGAGTGTGAACGGTCGACAAGGGATGTTCACTCCTCCATGGCACCTGATCCCATCTCTGATAATTTGGAGGCCCGTTCCTGTTTTGTATTATTTTATGGACTTTTGAGCTTGAATATTGTTCGTTATCTCCATATATTTTGTTATTTTCATTACAAACGTATACGTGTCTTTACTTCAAATACATGTTTATCTTTAAGAGGGCAATTATTTGAATGAACTATATTTATGTATTACAGAACTGCATTTATTTTTCGATTATTTATAATTATGTTAAAATAAAACCAGGGTATTTATAGTCATTGTCTGTTGTCCAATCTAGTTAGTTTTCTGAAAACTTGTGTATATATTATTTAAATTTGAATTGAACATATTTTATTTTAATATACATATACAATGGGATTGGGCACAAGTTCTCAAAACTAAACTTATTTCACCCTCTCCCTACATGGAAAGTTTATAAAATTTAAACTACATATGTGTTACACAGTTTTAAAAAAAATATTAATAGATACACATGATTAATAATAAACTGCAAGGACGTGTGTGATGTACAAATGCTATGCACAATCATGTACAAAATATCATTGAAATCTGCCAGAATGCTGAATTTATGAATGTACAATGGAAAAAAGATATTCATTTTCAGCAACACTTAAAGAAGAATTGCCCCACAGTAACGTATGGGTGTCAACAATGTGAACCTTATCGAATCTCAAAAATTTGTCGAAAAATTCTTTCCTGGCCTCAGTATAGTTAGGACAAGAGAAAAAATAATGTTGAGTGTCTTCTACTTTGTTTAAATTAAAATCCAAAATGCTATTTGTATATAAGAATAAAATTAAATAATACTGTCTCAATTATTTTGCTTTCGAAATGAAGAACTTCGCAAAAAATTAAAATAAAATGCTGATACAATTAGTTCTTTGGAAAAAGGTTTTACAATGCATATTTTTGACGGACAAAGTCAACCACAGGGCACGTTTAATTACCTGACTTAAACAACAGAAAACCAAATCCTTAAATCTCTTTCAATATAATGTAAGTAAAAGAACAAAAGAAAATTTACTACACAAGTGTAGTTCCTTTGTAAGGGGAAAGTGAATGTGTATTCACCTGGAAAAAAATCTCTGATCCCGGGTCATTGTCATAGAGCAGTTTTTAATTACTGCACCCTCTGCAGATTTTTAAATAGGTGTTAAATAGGAGACGCGATATGGTAAGTATGCTGATAAATTGAGATCTTTCATATTTTAACGGAGTACTTTTCACTACAATTTGAATTAAATTAATTTTTTTCTAATTATATTCAATCAAAAAGATCAATTTCCTCTAGCAGAGTTTTTAATGATTAATTTGATAATTCTGATATTTCTCATTCTCATTAAAAAATTAAAAGATACAAACTTGCGCTGCCCTTTGCATCGTAGAAGGAATATAAAAAAAAATTTTGAAGTTTTTTTGCATTAAAACTTAAAATGAGAAATATTAAATCAGATCACGTTTCTACAAAATGCCCATGCATTTTTAAAAATTGTATTAGAAAATGGGATAGGTTTGGGGTTGTCTAAATAAAACGTACACTAATTAGATTTGTTTTTAATCTTATTTGCAACATATTTTTATTTCAACACGGCTATGGTTATTCGCGATTTTTAATTCTGGTATCTTATTTAATATGCTAGATACACCCCCTCCCTCAAAATTCGAAGTTAAAAATTGTAACCCCCTTTTTGAAAAATCTATGTGTAGCAATGAGAAAAGGAATATATTCATTACTTTAAAAATGTTACGATAATCCATGCAACACTAATTAGAATGCAATACTTTAATAGAAAACGATTTAACATTTCTAATTTAAAATGCCCAATACACTTAAATGATTTTAAAAACTCTTTTCGCCTTCTTTGTTACGATTTTAAATACACAATAAACGAATTTGAAAGGGTATGGACCTGGATTATCCAAACAGAACAATGATATCAATGCTTACCCCGATACCTATCTACCTGTGGTCCGTGTGATTTTTACCCGTTACAAAATACGGTAGGGCTTTAAGTTATTGAAAAGGGAATAGCTAAGTATGATTTAATTTTCTTATCGGTGTAAAATAATTGCGTTTATTTATTCGCGACTTATATCTTCGAGTACGTGTAAATTTAACTTGTATTGGGAAACTTGAATTAAATTTCCAAACATTTAAAAGAAATCTGATCAAGTAACTGAAAACTGAACAAGGAGATGAAATATGGAGATAAGGAACGGTGTAAAACCCGAAAAGTCCTTTCAAATAACACACGAGCAAAGCAAACACGGGTCTCTAAAATATCAGAGGTAGAATCAGGTGCCATGGAGGAGTGAACATCTCCTGACGACCAGTGTCACACCCGCCGTGAGCTTGTTGTCCTGATGGGGGAAAAAATCTGTAGATTTAGTTGATTTAAAAGGCATTGTTTATTGTTACAGTGATTTAGTCAACACAATTTTCTTGGTTTTGTTTCGCAATTAAATGATCCATTATTAAAATCTCGACCTTTTTGATTTCTTTTAAAATTGATTTATGCATGCAACAGAAATGTTCACAATAAAAAGAATATCTGTGTTAAATTTGTTTCAAACACTGTTAATCATTAGGTTATTAAATAATTATTTATGGTCATTTAACATTGGCTCACAAATTATTTAAAAGGATTGGTCAACAATGGCTAAAAATTAGAAACATTAAAATCAATAGAGTTAGAGCACTTTGAAAGTCATACAAATGTTCTTTCTCGGTCTCTCGATATCTCTCTCTGACTCACACACTTGTATATGAATCCATATTTAAATCCACAGACGGTTACATATCATAGGAAAAATTCTGATGTCATGATAATTGTTTTGTTTAATAATAATTAAAAATTCCATTTCTTCCCATACCGTATCAATATGTTATTGCTGTGTACATTTGACTGATTAAGACATTTGTTATTGCTAATAATTCTGTCGTCACTACTGTCCCCAACTACGCTTGATCGTTTCAGAAATGCGTCCTTTTTCCGTCTACCGCTTTGGGTGACTTTTCCTGCCGTTGAATATCTTACTTAGTTCGACCAACGCACTTAAAACATTCACAAAACGAATGACAAATCCCACTTTATGATGCATAAGTGCCTCTCCTAAAGGTGCATTCATCAAAATTTAATCTGTCATCTTGTTTTCCCAAGTCTCTGGCTCTGATACAAAATCCAGCCAATTCCTTATCAAAAAATAAGATTACGCGTGCAATTTTATCTACCGGTACATATAAGACCTATAGTGATTCCGTCTGCATATAAAAGTCGGTTTCATAAGAGTTCGAACGGTACTTCAGAAAAACTTCAATAATCTTGGTAAATGGCAAGTTTACTTTTTTGAACGTTCTTTAAAAGAACTCAAGAAATATAGAAGTAGTAAGAGCAATGATCATAACACATTTTCCTCCTGCCTTCAAAATATTCGTGGATTTACCAAAGAAATTCAATAATTTCATTTACTATAAACTCTAATTAATCTTTTGTGAGAACCTCAAAGGGGTTCAATGATAGAAAAAAGGTGGTCAAAGTAGCGTGAAATAAAATTCCATAATTGATCCATCGAAAGCAATCGACAGTTTTAATTTTGCAATAGAGCATGAAAATGTCATTGTAAAAATGAACTACCATTATATTTTAAGATATGATAAAAATTCAAATTATGGCTGTAAAATTAAAGTGTTAAAAAACGTCGTTTTAAACCTAATATAATTTCAGTGAGACATATCATTTCTATATGGTTAAAATAATATTTAAATTATGTTTGAATTCATAACACTTTTTAATTTTTTATTTAATAAGAAGTTTAAGTAAACAGAGTCACTGCAATGGAAAGCGCTGGCCTTTTATTACTGGCCGCGAGAAAAAAAAAATAATCAAGCACCCAAACAGAGGATAAAAGCAGGTGGAATTCCAGACCAATTCCACTGCATGCACGTATTATGTAAACATGCCATGTAAACTTATTACAAATTTAATAACATTTTCAGACAATGTTTTCATAAAGATTTGGTGTCTAAAAAAGAATTAAGCTAATCCATTTCGAACGTAAACATATTAATTTATGTATAGGTAGAGATAGTGAGAGTAATTACTAGTATTAAATTTTAGTGTGTGTATATATATTACAGATTATCGTCCGATGTTTTTGTGTGTCGTCCAATCCCACGAGATGAAGTAGCTTGTATAACAGAACTGGCTTTTATTAAACTTGCGTAAAAATCGATTGTTAAACAAGGGCATGGTCATAAAGTTTTCAAACTATGTACTTTGCTAAGAGATCATCCTTTCTATCCGATTTCAAAATCAATTCCATTAAATAACACGCCACATTATATCACTGTACCATTCTCGTAGGGTCCTAAACCTTTACCACGGTCAACATCATAGGTCAATAAGAAAAAAATCTTTTATGCCCAACGAGTTAATGTCTTAATTTAACTGGATTCCTGGAACAATGGAATTTTTTATCACGAATGAAATAAAATTAAACATAAATATTTGCGATTCCTTTGCATTAATTTCGATATAGATTCTCTTACAGTTCGTATATTATGAATATAATTACAGTTAACATTTAAAATTTACATTCATTTCACTAGATCATTAAAGATCCACTATTAATCAAAAAATTTAAACCTTTTTAACTACTAGTAACTTGATTTAATTTTTCCCTTAAAATCCCTTAAACATAACCTTTGAAGTTATCTAACTTTTTGTTGCAATAGCAGTGTAATTTCTATTGCCTTGAATTAATACAATTTATTATTTGAATTGCAGCCAAGGTTATAAAGAAAAAAAATAATCCGGTGAAAGGAAATAATAGAAAAATGAATAAGACGGCGCTCAATAAACCAATACGCTACTGTAAGCAATGCAGTGTGTGTGAATGCGCCAAGTCCCGTGCTCGTAGACCCGAGATCTTGAAAAATCCAGTCGATTTGCCGAACACAGTGAGAGCGCACTTATCGGGTAAGGCTGGCAATGTGGTTAAATGCCCAGTGTGCTTAACAAACATTATCATAGCAGCCGGGGACCCAGCAATAGACTACAAGAAAGCAAATCCTGATATGGATGAATATGTTTTCCCCAGGTTGAGTTTCACATCGGAGAATGGTTATGTGAGTATTTGTCATTCATGTGATACTGGGGAGGCAGAGGTGAAATGTATCGAGTGCAACCAGAAACTTTGTTTTGACTGTGTGCGTTCCCATTTACGTACTAAAGCCACCAAACGTCACCATGTTACGGGTATCGTAGATCCAGACTCAACCCCGACTCTATCAAGATCACCCTCCCCTTCAAGGATTAATTCAAGAACTCGCACCCCTTCACCCATCAGAAATGGACGTGCGAGGTCTAAATCGCCTATCCGGAATGGAAGAGGGAGATCGCCTTCCCCCATGAGAAACGGACGCAGTAGAACGCCTTCGCCAACCCGGAGTGTGAGTTGGAATCGAAGGGGGCTTTCTCCTAAAAGGAACGACAGCACTAGAAGTGCTTCCCCTAAAAGAAGTACAAGTAGCGATATGCCATTTGGATCATATTTTGCAGATTCTGGAGTAGAAGACTCGCTTTCTCCGATATCGCCGTTTGAAAGCTACTCATTCACCCCAAATCAACAGGTTACTTTTAACCCGAGGTTGTCTCAACTGTCTATTGAAGATGCATATCAAAGAGGAAATTCTCCTCGCCCCAACGAGAGAAAGCAATTTGATTACAATCCGGTGACAAATTCTTTCAGCAGTTGGAAAAACAATTTCAACCAAATCACAATGTTTGAACTACCGAGCTTCGTCTTAGCGATGTGTGCAGGATCTAGAGATCAGTGTTGGATAGCAGAGGCCAAGTCGTCTGCTATACATTTGTACAATGTCGACGGAAAGCACGTAAAGAGTGTGGAAATCTACAACGAGGTACGGGATATGGTCGTCAACAAAGCAACTGACGAGCTTTTTGTCTCCTGTTTCCCTAGCAAGCATATCAAGGTTGTGAACTCTGTTGGTGAGGTCGACATTTTTGCTACATCTTCTCTTCATCCCGCTGGGATCAGCGTCAACAGCCATGGAGACGTCATTGTTTGTGCAGTGGAAGATTTGCGCCGACGCTACAAACCCGAACACAAAAACTGCCTGCAGGTGTACAGCAAAGAAGGTCGTCTGAAACGGGAAATAGAACGCGATATTAACGGCGACAAGATCTTTGCTTATCCCGAGTACATCGATATCAACATCAGTGGCGACATGATCGTATCCGACATAGAAAGAGAGCACGTTGTCATACTCCATGGCGATGGCAAGGTCAAACTGGTCTACAAAGGTCCTCCCAAAGGTACTCTAGACAAACCTTTTGACCCCCGTGACGTCAAATGTGATAAAGATGGGAACATAATCGTCTGTGACATCAACAACAACTCGCTTCATCTTCTGGACATTAATGGCGCCTTTATCCGTCTGCTTCTTTCGGAGGAAAATGGTCTCTATTGGCCCGACGTCGTTGCTATTGACAACCATGGTCACATTTGGGTTAGGGAACTATGGCAACACACCGTGAAAATCTTCAAGAATGTGTGATAAAATGCTGACTGTGATATTTTCCCTCAACATATTAACCATTGTGTTTTGTGGAATAAGGTCAGGTGATTAACAAGGATTAACGTACGTTACGAGAGGATTAGTTATGAATGATTGGCAGTATTAATTATTTATTTTTGTTCTGTTAAATGTTTTCTTGCCGTTTGGTTACTGCATACTACCGCAATCTATGAAGACATTTTATTTTATATAAGCAATAAATTTGAAATCGATTGAGAAAATTGTAGTCCAGTTTAAAGGTGTTAAAAAAAATTCTTCTTCGAATTGAAATGCAATGGGCCGTTCATGTCGTAATTTACTTCTTATTAAGGAAGAGTGGTATTGTCGGTGTTTACAATGACGTTTTGGGCTTTGATGGCGACGTGGCAAAACTTGCATTCAAGAAAAATGCTAGGACAATACTACTGCTACTGAAACACGAACCTCAAATAATAAAAACCGATCATCCTGTTCAAACGTATTGTCCCAAACTATTTATTCATTTTTTTTTCAATTATCAATACTATACATGTTTAATGTTCTATTTCTGTCGCAACGGCGTGTTTTCGAAATACATTCACAATACGTAATGGATGACAAAAAGATATGAAAACCCTTTTAGTGAAATGATCGGGTAGAATACAAAAGGTTTACATTGAAATGAAATTGAAAAGCTTTTATATTATACTAGGTAAAGCCTGCCTTTTAATTTTGCTATCTACACGATTATGCTGAATTCATGTGTCAAACTAAGTGACTCGTATACAAGTACCGTTATCAATTAGAACTTAAAGAAATTTAATAAATTACATCTGGCATTCCGAAATACCATAAATACGTATCTGTAATGTTCAAGGATGAAGTGTAAGCAAGGCATATATCATTTGATTTATGGCCAAATACGTATGTGAAATGAAAGTGTACCTCTGAAATATTTTTTTAGAACTTTAATCAAAGTTTGAAATGAATGCACATCTTCAGAATGAAATATTGATACAAGATTGAGCATTACGTCTTAATAATAAATAGATTTCAATTTTATTCAATGTCGAAGATGATGAATTTCCATAAAAAGCTCAGAAAGCAAAATTGATATGGCAGGTTTTAGAGGTGCTAATTTTTCATTTATTGAAATATATTTAAATGCGGCATTATGTCGTATTCAGTAAAGGTGGATAGGTTATCATGAGTATTTAGGAGGTAGAAATATCTATAGATAAAAGGAGAAGTTGATATTTGAATTCCCTTATTTACCGTGTCAGACGTGCGTGTTTGATTTCTTGTGGAGGTTCTTAATTTTTGTTTAAATGCCAACTGCTGAGAACAACATTAAATCAAGAAAAGAAAATAAACCTCCCAGAGAAATTCAATTTATTCCTCAAAGTTTTGGCATGATTCCTGCTCCACTGTGGTCAAATATTGCTAAAATTCCAATTATTATATAAATTATTTAAATTATAAAGTGAACTGTTCTCATCAAGGTATATTCTCCTTATGTTAATATGATCGTATAGTTGAAATTGTTCTTATGTTATATTTATATTGAATGTTTGTTATTAAAGGATTCATGCCAAGTTTTACACAGACTGACAGACATGCAATTGTCTCAGAAACAAGCAAACTGTGATTACCATTAAATGTTAAAAGTTCATGTCAATTTTTGTGGAAAAAAACTGTGATAACTTAATAGCCATTACATTTATGTACATGTAGTCAATGTAGTCACATTTGTTTTTTGGTTCCATGTCGACATATATTTATTTTACATAAGTTTTTTATTTATTTGTTAGTATGTTTGAACTCATGCTGTTTTTCTCTCTTATTTTGTTTGTGTCTGGTCATAAACATGTTGTTGTTCACATCTTTACTTTTTTCTGTTTTTCGGACAGGATAAATACTAGTATTTGGAAGTATGTTATTGGACATACACCCACATGAAATTAACGTCTGTTATTAAGTTTAGAGTCAGAATTAATTTCCTTGCATAATACAAACCCACATAAAAAATTTCCAATGCAGGCTTAGAAATAATTCCGACAGCATTCAGAATGATAATAAACCTTACAAAGAAATTCTCTTTAAAATCTTTGGAAAGTTTTCTGATCCTTACAAATATAAAGATAGATAGTGGATCCAGCAATTGTTCTATCAAGCCTTTTTCTTTACTCCTAACTAATATGTTAATATTTGTGAAGGAGGAAACTTCATTATAACTATGCAACAACATATTCGAGAAGTGGTGTAAATCAGAGGTGGATACCAAGGAACTTTTAGAAAAATTTGAAATCACAAGATTTACCAAAATCAACAGCTTAAAAACTTACGACTTTTTAACTTTATACACAACCATTCCCCTCAAAAAATTAAAATCCATACTTTTTGATATTATTGACAGCTGCATTTTCATTAAGAATTAAACTCTTAAATTAACTTACCTTGTCATTGGTCATTCGCACAATCATTTGGTTAAAATTTCTAATTTTACACAATAGTACTCTGAAGCTGACATCAGTTTCTGATTGACAATATCTATGTGATTTTCGGAGACCAGATCTTCCAACAATCTATTGGAATTCCCATGGGTACCAATTGCGTCCTGTTATTAGTAGACCTATTTTTTTTATTCATATGAAGCAGAATTTGTCCAAAATCTTATACGAGAAAAGAAGAAAACAGTTGCTGTGCTTTCAACTCGACATTAAGTTATATCGACGACTGTCAATTTGTCAATTAACAATGGTTACAGATTCTGACACATGTGTTTCATAATTGGATATTTTCCTTGAAAAAGACTTATGCAGGAATATACCTTCATCACCTGCAAACGGGGTTTATATCTCTCAGTTTATACGATACGCAACAGCATGTTTTAAGTATTAACAATTTATAGATTTGACTCAGAGGAGGAAATTAGAAGGGAAGTTCTAAATTTCAATGCATCCCTGGGTAAAGAATGGTTAACTACAGTATTTGACAAATGGGTTAGACGCCACGAGAAGTGTATTGCTTTCAAGGACCAGTACTTTGAAAAAGAGTGAAAATGACGTTATGAGAAACGTTAATTAAGTTTCCTGGTTGTGCGCGTGTGTATTAATGACATTATTGTAAAACTTAATATTTAGGATCGTTAAATGTTGTTTTTTACGTTGACAAGAAAAAAAAATTTCATTGAAAAACCTAATAATTCAACCTGTCTACGACTTTTTTGGACAACCCTCGTATAAAGATATGCCACTGAGGGCGTATTATCCCGGTAAGACTTCAACATAGACATCAAAGAATTGGAATCTTTTAAGCTTACTTTCTAAGGCCATAAAAGTTTGTGTGGAACTGTTGAAAGGTAAATTATGTATCAAAAATATAAGAAAACTATATAGATAATTAAAGAATACCATCCTTTAAGCGGGGAACGCGTATAATGCAAGAAATAATATCCGAAGTCGGCGGCAAAAAAAAGTTTAAAATTTATCTAACCGAATTTTCTCAAACAGAATTAATATTTCTATAGCTTCAATGGCAGCTGCTTTTTAAATAAAAATGGTACTTGTAAATTTACTTACTTTGCAATTAAAATTATTCTGATTGTAAACACAAGTCCTCTGAGGTTGATACTAAAAAGATAATTGAGTTTCTGATTGAAAATATATAGAAGTGGATTTTGGAGCAACATACCGTTGGAATTTCCATAGGTATCAGTTGCGCCCGTTATTAGCAAATCATTTTTTAACTGTATTCAAAACAAGCCAAATTTATCAGTTTATTCAAAATATTATATCTGTGGGGGTAAAAAATACACCAGGCAAGGGCGAAATGAAGACCCGAGAGGCAACAGGAGGAACTCACATGTAACACTGATCAAACGGAGAAGGACCGCAGTCAGGATGAACACCACAGTGCTGAGGACCTTCCGCCAGCTACTTCAATTCAGGCCAACATGGAGTCAGAACCAGATAAGTCAAGCAGACACCCGACAACCCCATAACCATCTAGAGACACTAGGAAACCATTCGTACAGTGGTCATCAACAGACGACAAGAGATGGGAAGCATTTGACAATGACCTAGACAAAATCCTACATAGCACACTGGTAGGTGATGTGGAGAGGTAGATAGCATCATTGACAACGATAGTATACACTGTAGGAGTCGAACGCTTTGGAAATAAAGAGAGAAAGCATAGGGAGGAACCAAAAGGAAAACCAAACAGACGCCAAAAGTAGAGACAAAAAATGAGCAGAGATCAATACAATAACCAAACAGTATAGAATAGCAAATGAAGATCAGAAATTAGGGCTCAGCTATAGCTAAAAGCAACTCTGAGAGAAAAGAGGAACAACATTCAGAGAGCAGAGAGATAAAAGCTAGGCAAATCAGACAACTGAGAGCAGAGCAGAGGGAAAAGTTTAAAACTGACCAATACAGATTTACAAAATCAACCCTTAAAAGTTCAATATCAGGAACACTGAGTTCTAAGGAGAAAGAAACATATGGTAGAAAACAGCAGTGGAAATGCTTAGGATCATGTGAGCGAATAAAAGGGGTACCATAACCAGAGGAGCCGATATATGAAACATAACCATCATTGAAAGAAGTGCAAGATCTTGTAAAGAAAGATAGAACATCATCAGCACCAGGCCTCAACCGTATCCACTATTAAGTCTATTAGAGATGTCCAAAGATTTTAGACACCAGTGGAAACTATTAAGAGTGGTATGGAAGAAAGGAAGATTCCTTCTCGTTCGCAGAAGGCTGAGGAGTGCTTTGGGCCAAAGAAGGAGAACTCTGAAGGGATAAAGCAGTTGAGGACAATCTCACTGCTAAACGAGGAAAGGAAAATCTTCTTCTCAGTCCTGGCGAGAAGGTTGGCAGCTAACATGACCAAGAATCAGTATGTGGATAATCAGTACTGAAAGGAGGAGTACCTGGTTTCTCTGGATGTATTGAACATACTAATCCATGAAGTAAAAGTCAAATCAATACATAACGATCCCACATATGTTCATAGAGGAGGCCCTTGAACACTACCATATACCAGAGTACTTTCGGATGATAATCAAAAGTTACTTCAGTGGGATACACTAGCTTACGCTTCAGAACGGCCAGCTATACAACATCTTGGCAGAAACTGCAGAAGGGAATTGTGACAGGTTGTACTATCTCAGTGATCCTGTTTGTAATGGGTATGAATTTGATCATCAAGGTCGGTGAGAGAGAAACCTGAGGTCCCAAGATATCAAGCAACATATAAGGCAACCACCAAACAGAATTTTCATTGATGATCTTACAATAACTACACATACCCATATACAAGCAGGATTGATTCTAAAGACTCTAGAAGAAACAGCTTTAATTCCTCGGCAAGAATGAAATTCAAACCTAAGAAGTCAAGATCCTTGATGATAAAGAAATACAGAAGTTCGAACTAACAATCCATGTTCCTTCTATCATTGGAACCTCTATTAAGTGCTTAGGCAAATGGTTGGATGAAACACTTGGAGATAAAGCCAATATTCAGAAAACAGAATAACAAGTAAGAGAAGGGATGAGGAACATAGACAAAACAGGAATACTAGGGAAATTCAAGGCATGGATTTACCAACATGGCCTCTAACCACGCTTGGCCTGGCTATTGATGTTAGTACGAGATATCAACAACAACAGTGGAAAAATTGAATAGAATCATCAATCTACGGAATTCCATTACAAAATGAGTTACCAAATTATAGTTCATTTTAACAACAACAAAATCCAAGTTGTCTTAACCCTCTTACTGCCAGAGGGGTCATATATGGGCTCTACCCACTGGCTGCCACAGGGGTCATATATGTCCCATCAAAACTATTTTATTTATTAAGTTTTGATCTATTCAAGATTTAAGTTCATTAATTACGTATTTATTCTTAAGCATTTGTTTGCTTCAAATTATAAAAATTGTATCTTGTCCGTGGGCATAATAAGAAGTAGGCTACAACTGTAGATACGTTGACGACGTCAAACTCGCATTGATGACGTCAAAAACGTCACAGTAGGTAATGGGCAAGGACTTGACAAGTTATAAAGATAATGAATAAAACAACTATTGAACTCTCTTTCTTATTTAATAGCTATAGATTCACTTTGAGAACTACAATGTATATAAAAAAAAAATTATAAATTAAAATGAATATTAGCGAGAAATATGATTATGACTTCGTAAATATATCATACTATATTTCAAGAGAAGACGAAATTTATCTTTGTTAGCAATAAAAAAAAAGTATCATTATTTGCAAAGTATGATCAGAATACTAGAAGTGTCTTTTTTCCCCCATAGAAATACTAATAAAATTTAGAATGTTTCCCTTTTGTGTTATTGAGGGGCTGAAAATTTGATCCCCGGGGAGGGGGGGGTAAGAATTTGGAATGAAACACTTTGCCTTTGAAAATTTTGCATGTATGTGATTAATAATCCCTTCTCCACTTATAAGAATTATGAGAAGTTTTCTATAAGAAAAAGAAGATGAAAATTAAATTTTAAAAAAACTGCCCCTTAGAAATATATATTTTTTCCTGTGAGGGTATTAAAATAAACAATCTGACTCAAGAAAATCATACTTCAACATACCCCATCCCCCTAGAAATTTATTTTTCAAAGGTAAGTTTCATAATTAATATACTAGAACTTAGTAATAGAGAACGCGTTTCGTGACTGACTGAAATTTTGAATTGAAGTCTAGGATCGCTTATTGCTGTAGGCCAGAACAGGAAAATTAGATTATGAATATTTATCTGATTAGGAAAAAATCAGAAAACATTCATGTATATTTTGTAAAAAAAAAAAAATCTACTCTAACCCCTTGCGTTGGATGCAAAAATTTAAAAAAGATGGATCGAATAGTAGAAAAACCCACTCAGGAGTACTTCAAGTGGATCTTATTACCTATGGACATCGATTTAAAAAAAAGAGAGACAAAAAGTTTATGTTTAGATATTGTTCATCTTCAATAAATTATTGATTATCATGAAGAAAAAGAGTAAAAGATTTTGCCGCACCGACCATATACATGTAGGTGAATCCGTTTCTGTGTGGCGCTTCTGATTTCTTTAGCTCCATTATAAAACAATACAGTCACTATGGATTAGCTACTATTTGCAAGCGTGTATGGCAAAGCATTCATATTATCACCCCCCAAAAAGGGAAAAAAGAGAAAATGTATTTCAATATATTTGTTTCAGTATATTCAAATATAAATTCAAGATTTTACATTATCCACACACTGTACACTCTGGGACTCAATCAAACACTCCTAAATATTGTCAATTTCTGTTGACCCCCCCCCCCCGCTTTGGGGTGTTAATGCTGCTCCAGACCCCTTTGCTTGAGTCAGAAAAGCATCCACATTATCTTTGCCCAGTTATACCACTGAAATAAACATATACAACCAACCTGTATATTTAATATTTTTAAACACTTCATGCAAGTAAATCAAAATTTAATTATAGAGATTAAAATTTTCAGCTATATAAGTTATACTTATTCACACCTGTAAATACGCGTTAGCTGTGTGTTTCTTTAATTCCATATGTCCCCGAAATTTTGTACAGTATTTTTTTAAAAGTGCCTTGGGATTTCGTTTTAAAAAATATCCTGTTGAAAATCTGCAAGCAATTTTGAACAGAATAATTGGATTATCAAATTTTGACAATCATGTAGATTTCTAAAATTTGGTCCATCGTAAACCACATGCCTATATAGATAATAAATCTATTTTCATATCATGGCATGAGAAGGGACATACAGTAATGAATTTTATTTTTTTTTAATCCTTAAAAGTTTTTGTTGCCTTTTTTAAATTTCAATATTGCTGAGCATTTCATTTAAAATCTATAGAAAGCAATAAAAGTTTTTTTTTTTGGGGGG
>PRKT01000036.1:918499-967304 GCA_003671525.1 Saccostrea glomerata | reverse complement strand
AAATGAAGGAAAAATTAATTTTTCCTATTAAAGAGTATTTAAACCTGATTTTTGCATGGTTTGATTTCTAAAAACAAGTGGAATATCATTCTTTAAGCAAACATTATAAGGAGGAATATTAAAAAGAAAGAAGATGGGCGGATAAGGCGGGCAGAATGCCTATAGCATCAGATATTAAGAAATCACATTTGATATGTAAATTGAGTATTTAAATTTACATCTCATTATTGAAATTTATGAAATTATGAGAAAAAAATGTTCTCAGAAAAAATAAATCTCTTTAAAAAATTTCATTCATAAAAATATTCCATGGTAATCGTGGGATTCGAACCCCAGCAATAAAATACCGAAGTATCAGACTGCTTTGAGACTAACGCGCTAACCACTATGCTACATGGCTCATGTGTTGTAGTGGCATTTAAATCATGTTTGTGATATGACCTTTGACTTAATGGACTTGAAGTATTTCTCGGAAAGATGCTAATGTTTTGTCATAAAAGTGTATTTTTAAGGTATAGTGGGTCTTCCCTCCGTTTTTTTGAAAACAAAAAAATATATATTTTATCGCAAACTGTTAGGATTATCTTTCAAAAAAATGGAGCGAAGACCCACTCACATTGAAAAATTTTGTTAAAGTATGAAAAAATGATCGTTTTTGTTCTTTTAAGTCTGTGTATGCTTTTTCACGGGCAAATATTTTCAGTTTTTGTGAGATCTTTGTAAATTATAGAGATTTTACATTAAGTATACTTTAATATTAGATGAGATATGACATAATATTTGGATATAATTGAGATTAATTTTTTTCCCTTCTTATCTGTCGCGCTATAGGCATTCTGCCCGCCTTATACGCCCATCTTCTTTTCGCAAGTATATCGTCTCGCGTAATTACGCGAAAATAAAGTTCTCGCGAATAAAAAGTGATTTACAGTATATAGCCCCCTTCCCTTGCTTTTCGGCTAAATCTGCTTCATGTTTAATACTTTTTGTGTCGCCTGTAGAGCAACACTTAGGGATCACTTTACCCGGCGTCTGTCTGTTTGTCCGTCTGTCACACTTTATACTAGTATCTCGAGAACTATAAGATGTATATGGATTTCATATTTTGCACATACATAGCTTCTTTGAACTAGACCTTTGACCTACTTTCTGAAATGGTTGACAGTGCCGATGTACAGTGTATTTTTTACATTTAAAAATTAAGTCTATGCTACTTGTATTTAACATGTACACTGTTTGTCATAAAACTGTTTTAAAATATATCAGCATTAAAGTCCACTTGACCTTTGACTTACTTTGCGAAATAAAGTCTCTTTTGGATTCTTTAAATTGCGTTTTAATTAATTGATAAATAAATTGTCGAGGTTTTTGCAGGTTTTGAAATTTTTATGCGCCCGAATTTATTCGGGCGTATATTGTTTTTGTCCTGTCTGTCTGATTTTATGTTTTTGTCTGTCTGTTGTCAAATTTAACCTTCGCCATTACTTTTGAACCGTGAGAGACAGAGACTTCATATTTGGTATGCACACTCCACTAATTAAACACTTTAAATTGACACCAAGGTCAATGACTCTTTAACCTTGACTGTAACCTATATGCTAAAAATAGCTTTTTCGAACTTTCGCCATAACTTTTTAACCATAGGAGACAGACTTTATATTTGGTATGCATATTCCATTAATTAAGTGCTTTCAATTAAATGACACAAAGGACAATTAATGATCGTGTGACCCTGACTGTGACCTATTTGCTAAAAATTGTTTTTAGGACTTTGTTGCCGCCGGGCGCATAGTGTTTCACAAACGCATCTTGTTTTCTCTCCTTCACTTACTCCACTAATTAAACTCTTTGAAAGGACACCAAGGACAATGTTCGTGTGACCTTGACTGTGACCTGTTTGCTAAAAATTGGTTTTTTCGAACTTTGTTGCCGCCGGGCGTAGTGTTTCACAAACACATCTTGTTTACTCTCCTTTACTCATCCCCCCATATTACAATCCGTAGATATTTTTTTTTCTTTTTTGCATGAACTATACATACAAGAGCAATTAAAAAACTGACCACTCTTAGATTTACTTTCATCTTTAATGAAGCTAAAAGCAGGCAACACACAACTTCATGGCGTTCCTTGGAACACTCTAGTTTTGAAATTACTTGTCACATACATGTATGATATTTTCTTGATTTTCTGCACTTGAAATCGTAAAAAAATGTGCTAATTTTGAATTCGTATTTCAGCAAAAACGAGAATCAATGTAAATAACTTAATAAAGAATTTCTCGTGTTTTTTCTTTTCTTTTTTTTTTTTTAGTTTTGTTTGTTTTTGGATGTTTCTTTGAGTTTAAGAATTCAATCTTAATAATTTAAACATAAAAAAGTAGTGGTAATAAACGTAGGAGTTATCTTAATATCTTTTGTATTCCAGAAAGTATTGATTGTAAAGAAAACGTGCATTTATTTCAATATTTTGTCTTAAAACCTCTTTTCTGTAAGCGAAGACGGGGGCTTATTTGTTTCCTTAGCAAAATTCAATAAAATAGTGTTGAATTTATAATTAAAATACTTTTAATTAATAGTACTCATTCTCTTTTCCGAATATTTATGAGTAGTAATTTTAAACAGCGTAAAACAAAAAACAAAAAAAACAATCTGTTTATTGTTAAAAACGTTCATATTTTTCATATTCTTTTACAATTATGAATCTTTGCCAAATTACGCGGATTTTTTTTTTTACTGTGACGTAATACTAGCAAAGGAGCTGACGTCATTAATTAAATCAGAATTGAAATGTCCCTGTGTTCGTTATTTGTAAAATAATTACAATCAAAAATTATCTTTAGGATGTTGCTTTTCATTAAAGAATATTCAATGCATTCTGATACTTGTACATGTAAGCAAAAGTTCTGGCGTATCAACTGCACATATTAGACACAGTTCTGGCAGTAAGAGGGTTAACAAGATGATCAAGATTCATGGAATGAAAGTCCATTTTCCAATTATAAAGTCATCGTATGTGGTACACTAATAAGTAAAATGATTATGATATCCGTATAGTCTCATTTTAAAATATTCAAATAAAAACCCTATAGGTTCAATATTTCATTAAAAATAATATATTATTAATTTATTTCGAAAGAAATGTTTCAGTATTTTTCTCAACAAATCTAGAATAAGTATTCAAATTCTCTCAAGGGCCTTTACGCTAAAAGACTATAGGACTATAGGACTTTCAGCATTTCATCTTTGTTTAAAAACTCATCAGGAAAAGATTTCCGTAAAATTTATCCTACCTTTTTTCTTCGAAATTTCATTATTCAATGACGTTGGGCTATGGATGCTCTCCATAGCTGCCAAAATTTCTTCAATTAACCCTGGGGTCAACTGAGTGCACTTTTTATAGAAATTCCATTTAGAATTTCGCAAGTACTCAATAAACAAACAAGCAACTTTATAGATTGCGAGTTACGTCTAGCTCATAGTATTGGTATAGTAAGTCTTATACGTTTTGAAATTTCACGCTCACTTTTTATGTTTTTGTAAAAAATATTTTGTTGTTTAATGTATTAGCTGAAATAAATAAGGTTATGCAAAAAATATTGAAAAATGATAGCTTCTAAATTCTGAGAAAGGGGAGTAATCCAGTTCTAGTGCTTGCTAGACATCAACGGTTATAATTTTAAAATTTATTATTTAATACAAAAAAGTTAATAATAAAATGTTACCTTGCAGAATTGGAGTCGACGTTCATATAATTTATATAACAAGGCAATCTGAAGATAAGTCTGTGGAGACTGTGCAATGTACTAAGCATACCTATATAATATATATATTCATTTAGATCTATTTTTTAATCAGTTGTGCCTATCTTTAATTTATTTGGATTTGACAACAGAACAATATACTTAATTTGTACCTATTTTCAAATCAAATGTATATCTAGATCCACTTAATACTAATAGAACGTATTTTTAATTTAAATTCATTTTCAGATAGGTACATAAATATAGCTATGTTTGAACTGATGACGGTTATAAATAGTTTTATACCAAAAACTAAAGTTATAAGCTTTCAAGATAAGTACAAACTGGTGTATACTATTGAATTACATTTGTATACCTAGGTATGCATCTTTCTTCAAATTCTTGTGCGCACATTATCTCATCTCAACGAAATTGGAGGGATTATGTGAAATTTTAAAACACCGCAGTGCCTTATTATTAATTAATCAGAGATCCAAGCGAACAATTCCTTATACCGCCAACAGAAATGTTCACGAGTGCTCGCTCTGTTGAACAGGACTCATGTTAATGATTTTAGAGCTGGTTTTTTTGGAGGCAGGTTAAAGTTTTGGGGTCAGTTCAAGATTTTTGAGGTCTCATTTGCAATTTACTGTAACCCCTATGTTGATCAAGCTTGCAAGGACGGTACATCTTAAGGAGAAACTACCAGACTTGTTTCAGATGCTGAATCTGACCTACGTTTTCCGGATGAGCGAATTCTTTCTGGACTGTCGTGTCCATACAACATGTAACGTACTGGCGGGCTTTAAGGTCCAGTGAATTGAGGTTAAGTTGTATAAGAATTTTGTGATATATTTACATGTTTTCCGCGCTGGACCACTCAAAATTAATTATATGCCCAAACTGACCATTTTCTAGATGTATGACCAGGTTTCGTTTTTGAAGCAGGTTCATTCTAAACTAACTATATGCCCCAAGTTGACTCTACTTGCATAGATCATGTGATACACCTTTTTGACCCAAGGATGCACACTACCAGTACAAGACTTCTTGTTCATTAATAAATCATTATGTATTCACTATGTCTATTGCTAGATTTGATATCCTCAGCGAGATATTTCTATATATTTACATTTCCAATAATTTCCCCTATGATTCTTTACAAAAAAAAATGCAGTTCATTTTCTCATGAACTACATTAGGTATGTACCACGAATAAGCATGAATATCTCTTTTGTTACATCATAATACCGCTCTTGACGCCAAAAAATATAGTGCACAGTTTTGTTTTAAAAATGACAGTTGAATGGCGTAAATTTATTGCAAGTCATCAGAAAAATAATGTAAATATAAGAAATGAATAGCTAACGCGCTTCATGAAATATGCCGGCGTGAAGCGTCGTAGTTCATAACCTCATGATTCTTCAAAAATTAAATTCATTTCTTAAAAATAAGTTCTTGCATTAATCCTCTTCATCATAGAAGGAAAACAGGGAATCAATTATACTATGGAACTTCCAACAGAATGTTTTTAAACCTGATCTCAAGAATGTCAAAAAGGTACTTCTACATCTTTTGTTTAATTCAAGCAAGTTAATATATGTCAATGACAAGATTTGAAACTTTTAAGTTTCACTCTTTATGATGTCAATTTCAAGTAGTATTTTCTCTTAAAATTATCTTGAGAATGATTGAAAAGTCAAATAAAATTGAAACTAAAGCTTCCTTTTTTTTTTTTATTATTTTTTTTAATTTTATTTATTTTTTTTTTAATAAAAAAAGACCTTTATGTTAACAAAACCATTAAAGAAAAATCCTGCAATTTTCCAATTTTTTTAATTACTCAAATACAAATCAAGAACAGAAAAGGTTGCTAATAGCCAAGAGCTTCAGCAGACAGTATCAGGAGGCCACAGTAGAGAACACTCAGCGGTCAATTTCACAATCTCCCTGGGTGTCCAGCTACACAGCCTTAATGATGATGATGATTACTGATGATGAATATGAGTGGATGTCTACTGTCCCCAGTGTGAAATGCCACGTGACATGTAAAGCCTGAACAGATGACTGGCCACGCTTCACATTTATCTTCTTCCTCTTCTTTTCCTCTTCTTCTTCTCCTTCTTCATTAATTAATGGGGTTTATAGTCGCATGTCTTTCACACCAAGTCCTTCCCTGTTCCTGATTTAAACTTGAAATGTGAAGGGGAGGGCTGTCTACTTTGATCTGAAAGATAAAAGCAATCACAGTATTGAAGTAAGTTGACAAATGCTGAACAGAAACATGATTTAGAAGACACATTGAATATTCAGTCAATGCGAACGACATTAGACCGTCAGAAATATGTTCTTGGCCTTTGGTATGATGCATCTCTTTTTTTTTTTTTTTGACAGACCTGAATATTTCATGTCTCACCTCTTAGTTTTGAGCTTTACTATTTTCATGCAGTTGTTTAATGAAAAATATTGCACATATCAAGATTCGTGAATTAATGTGGTTGAATATGCATGGAGACGCAGACTCAGTATTTTGCGATTTCTTTTGTTTTGCATTTTCATGTTTCACTTCTTTTTACATAAAGTTTATTTGATCCAAGAATATTTGGTTCAGTACCGCGGTGTTCATGTATTACACAGGACGGAATACCCTGTGTGGTCAAAAAAAATTTCACACAGACTGCACATTCTGACTCAAAAGCAGTGCTTTTTAAGCAATATAAACAACTATTCACACTTTATTTATTTCATCAATTATGCAGAAGGCATGACACAATTTTTCAATGTTACTATTAATGCAAGCCATCTTCATTTCATATTGGCAAACTTGAAACAAAATGAATTCATACTTGGGATGTAGCAAATGTGCTACAGCAATTTTATCATTCATCTCCTTTGGACAATGTATTAAAATTCAAGTCTTTTAGTTAAAAAACATATATTAAATTAGGTGTCCTGATCAGTCATTTGCAGCATTCTCACACATTTGCAGCATTCTCACAGCACATAAGCAACAAAACATGGATAGCATGTTTTCCTTATTCTGAACGGTGTGTGAGGGATATTGGATCAAATACGGCAATAGTAAATCCTCAGAGTTTAAGATTTATTGTCCATGTTTTAGTTTAATTTGCTACTCTGCTGAAACACAGAATGAAATCTTGTCAAATTATGTCTGTTGGACAATGTCATTTTTAGTTGCAGAACTGTAGCTCTCTGCTCGACAAAATTCAGACAGATAAAGCAGAGAGCTACAGATCCAAGCATAGTAAAAACCTTCGATTTATGATGCAAACTTTTGTTCCTCTCTTGGGGTATTTTTTCTTGTATTATTAGCTTTCTGTCCTTTTAAGAATGATATCTGATTATTAAGCCTGCATTTCACAACTATTTTTAATACAGTGGCTTCCACTTAATCTGATAGCGGTTAAACGAATATTTCGGCTATTCCAATATAATATCAGAGCACAAAACCATTTCTTATATATTTATTAATAATTTCACCTGATATTCTGATAAGAAAATATTAGAATTTCGTTTTATCTGATACAAAAATTTGGTACATCGTAGTATTTTTTCATAAGTGTCACACCTCTAACTTCCCTAGTGAAGCCTTTGTTTATACTGTCTGACACCTTGAGTACAATAATTAGGGGATTAGTTACGGCTGAACGCACGCAGTCACCTTACCTGTGTTAATAATTGGCTCACTAGATTGATATGTTTTGATACAGTTATGATGATCAGCTTGGGTTTAAATTACTTTTCAGTGATGTACTCGATAATTATGATAATTGTTTGCAATTTTTTCCAAAGTTAGATTTTAATTATTGAACGTATAAGCTTGTGTATGATAATTTGCTGGGACATTAAAATGCATCATAGTTACAGGACTATTGACTTGAGAATTGTCACAAACAGTATGAAATACATAACTATGTTAAAGAAACAAATAAAACAAAACAATTTAATATATATTTTTTTAATATTATTGTACCATTTATCCGGGGAAAAATAAATTACGGAATAAAGTCAGACATTTAGTCTACTTCCGTTTCCAAAATGGCGGCCATTGAAGAAGGAATGTAAACATGTGCTGATTAAAGATGGCAATAACTATTAAAAACAAGAGGCCCATGGGCCACATCGCTCACCTGAGAAGCTTTGACCATTCTGTTCTTTACCAGATTTCACCCTTGTTATACATAATGCATTCCCACCCTACCCCACTGATCATAATTTAGACATTTTGAAATCTACACTACCCCATGATCCTTCCATGGGCACATATGTTTCAGCATTTTTGGCCCAGTGGTTCCTGAGAAGAAGATTTTCAAAGATTTTTCCTATATATTTCTATGTAAAACTTTGATTCCCTATAATGGCCCCGCCCTTCCATCGGGGGTCATGATTCCTACAATTTAGAATTTACACTATACCAGAATGCTTTAACATAAGTTTCAGCTTTTCTGGCACAGTAGTTCTTGAGAAGAAGATTTTTCAAAAATTTTTCCTATATATCATGTATATGTCTATGTAAAACTTTGATTCCCCATTGTGGCCCGCCCTTCCCCCGGGGGTCATAATTTAAACAATTTAAAATCTATACTATACCAGGATGCTTCCACATAAGTTTCAGCTTTTCTGGCCCAGTGGTTCTTGAGAAGAAGGTTTTCAAAGAATTTTCCTATATATTTCTATGTAAAACTTCGATTCCCCATTGTGGTCCTGCCCTTCCCCCAGGGGTCATGATTTTAACGATTTAGAATCTACAATATCCCAGGATGCTTCCACATAAGTTTCAGCTTTTCTGGCACAGTGGTTCTTGAGAAGAAGATTTTCAAAGAATTTTCCTATATATTTCTATGTAAAACTAAATTGATTCCCCATTGTGGTCCCACCCTTCCCCCAGGGGTCATGATTTTAACGATTAGTATCTACAATACCCCAGGATGCTTCAACATAAGTTTCAGCTTTACTGGCACAGTGGTTCTTGAGAAGAAGATTTTCAAAGAATTTTCCTATATATTTCTATGTAAAACTTTGATTCCCCATTGTGGTCCCGCCCTTCCCTCAGGGGTCATGATTTTAACGATTTAGAATCTACAATACCCCCAGGATGCTTCCATATAAGTTTCAGGCACAGTGGTTCTTCAGAAGAAGATTTTCAAAGAATTTTTCTATATATTTCTATGTAAAACTTTGATTCCCCATTGTGGCCCCGCCCTTCCCCCAGGTGTCATGATTTTAACGATTTAGAATCTACAATACCCCAGGATGCTTCCACATAAGTTTCAGCTTTACTGGCCCAGTGGTTCTTGAGAAGAAGATTTTTTAATGACCCCACCCTATTTTTGTCTTTTCTTGATTATCTCCCCTTGCGAGGGGATATGTCCCTTCATTTTAACAATTTAAATTTCCCTTTACCCAAGGATGCTTTGTACCAAGTTTGGTCAAAATTGGCCCATTGGTTCTTGAGAAAAAGTCGATTATGTGAAAAGTTTACAGACGGACCAAAGAAACAAATAAAACAAAACAATTTAATATATTTTTTTAATATTATTGTACCATTTATCCGGGGAAAAATAAATTTCGGAATAAAGTCAGACATTTAGTCTACTTCCGTTTCCAAAATGGCGGCCATGGAAGAAGGAGTGTAAACATGTGCTGATTAAAGATGGCAATAACTATTAAAATAACAATTTTTATAAGTCATTTTATTAGAAAAATGTTATCACATTAAATTAGTAAGTAAGTATAACATTTTATTTTTGGAGAATCGCTAGGTAAAGTAATCAAACGAAACGAAAGTGCAAGTTTGAAATTTGCTACCATGTATTGTCAGTACATGTAGCTCTATACATCTTTGTTTGGACTTGAAATGGACTTATGGAGCAATCGGCTATTCGAATATTCGGCTATTCTGATAACAGAAGGCTGACAAACTAACTATTTGATTAAGCGGGATCCACTGTACTTTTATTTTCAACCACTCCTTTAGTGTTAACAAAGAAATATGCACGCTAACTCTGGATTCCTGCCTACATTTTGGAACCATTTAATTCAACATAAATAGCAATTTGGCCATAAAATCTTTATTACAAAGAGCAGTTCAATGTTAATTGATGAATTGTCTTAATACCAGCGCTAGATAGTAAATTATCCACAATTCCAGCTCTTGAAAAAAAGGGGGGGTAGACGATATTTTTGCATTGAAATCGGAGTTTCAAGCATCACTATATTTTGAAATAGTCTTGGATATTATTAAATGTTCCTTATATCTTTTCTTATGTTTAAGGCAAATAAATAAAACATAAAAATATCAATAAAATATAATGCTTCAGTTGTAAATCGTTTTGTTATTGGTGAAAAATAAGCATTTTTACTGTTTTTTGTCAATAAACATATGTTCCCCCCCGTGTCACACAAAAAGCTTTGGTATGAATTTGTGAAATAACATTCCATATTACATGACTAAAATTATATGTAAGATTGCTAAAAATTCACTTCAAGCGAGTTTATTGTCTTTAAAGAAAGCTATAAATGGTTAGGAGGTGGATAAAATATAGATATTGGCTACAGAATGTGTCTAGAATTAGGGAGTGAAAGGTAGTTGATTAATGGTATAACCAATGCTAGAAAGTGGAGAAATTCTCCCCAAAAGCGCGCAAAAATATTGCACCGTAAATTGCACCTTTTTTGCATTACGAGATCTGTAGCATTATGGTCAAAGGCAAGTATATAAAACCATAACGCTACAGATCTGCAGCTACTCGATATATTGTCCCAGCCCTAGTTAAAATATCTTTCAAAGAACATACACTTGCCCCAAAATAGGAGTAAAATATATGGCAAATTACAGGATACCATTTCTAAAGCGAAAAAAATGCATAATACCAGAAATAATACCAGAAGTGAGTGACAAACAATCGCAATGAAAATCCAAGATTTTTACTATGTTTAGCATTTGTTTAGATCTGTAGATCTCTACTTTGTCCGAATTTTCTCAAGCAGAGAGCTACAGTTCTGCGGCTGATTTTACTGTAACATGAGCATGATGAGTGATCTGTCTAATGCTGAAATGATCTGATTGCTTCACAAATACAACTGTCCTCGTCTCAAGTTTCACTAATTGTTAGAAGTGTTAACACCCTTGGCGAATGAAGAAGACTTTATAAGCCAAGATTAGAAACAAGATGTCTGGGACATACCTTGCCCTCATCTTTCTCCTTTTGCGCTTTAACCTCCTCATGCGCTTCTTCCTCCACTGCAAACAAAATAAATACATGGACTAAACATTTCCCTTCGTCTAATTGTCATAAACAAATTCGAAACATGTACTTTATTTCTAAAACCACTTTAGTTTGTTGTCATACGAAAATAACTATGATTGGCTGTGTGGCATTCGACATGTTTTAGAGAAACATAAGCATGTTTTAACTGCAGTTATGTACATAAATATACAATTTTTGAACATACCTTTGCTCTCATCTTGATCAGAAATATCTAAAAATAATAAAATCATTATAAATTAAAACTGAATGTTAATGATGGTGTGGAATAATGAATGATTTCTTTGGATTTTCTCCACTTTTTCATGAAGCACTCCTTACCTGTTCAAGACGGAAGTTAACAAGAGAGATTAGCCTGGAAGAAAAGTTTGACATGTAGACACATTATGACAAAAAATATTTAAGTTTCTCAACTAGTGTATATCAAAATTTAAGATTTTTACAAATCTTTGGTAAACTTGTATTTCAATTTTGCTTTCTTTATAAAGATAAATGTTTATCTTTTTTGGATTAGAGACTACAATGCCAAAAACATGGCGGGTAATGAAGTTCCGTTTACTGGATCTTTAACTTCAAAAGGAAATATGCAGCAAACTCTACCTCTTCAGAATGCCCCTAAATCTGATGTATCCGATAAACAAACACTTTTGGCAGTTTTACAGTTTTTAAAGAAAAATAACTTGAAGGTAAGGAAATATCTCGAAGTTTCAGTTCACAAACCAAAAATTTCAATGACACCAAAGCACACTGGACTATATAGCTCTATAAAGATATATAGCTTTGTTAAGCTATTTAAAATAGCTTAATAAATTAAAGCTATTTATATGCAGTTTTTAACAAAAAAAGTTTTAGTCAGAAATAATCAAAAAGTCGCAAGTATTTGACTATTCATATATGTACTTTGGGCTATCAAAAAAAACAACCTAACTCATAGAAAGTTCTAACATTTTAAGCAAAAGATGAATTTCCATTGTTTGGGTAACTGTACCTGGGGAAAGTGTCCTATTGAGTGCGGTGAGACGTGGATAAGTATGATTGCTTCTCATTGTGTTGAACTGTTACCAATTAATTTTCCTGTTGGCCATAACTGACCTCCTTTATAATTTCATTCAGGAAATAACTGTGTGGTCACTCATCAATAGCCCCCAAACTTTTAAAAATTTGAGTACAAAGTCTCTCAAGGAGACACAGTTTGGTGAGTGATTTTTACATTCATTGTATTAAGAAGAGTTCAAAGTTTAATATTTCCAGTGCACCAAGGTGCGACTTTTTGCACATGCTGAAAAAATAAAACATTTGAGAAAAAATTGTCATAAAATAGCTTAATTAAGCTATTCCGAATAGCTTAATAAAGCTATATAGCTAAATCACGCTATATAGCTTAATCAAGACATTGTGCCGGACCTGCTTGGTTGATGATCTAAAACAGTTTTGTCTTATGTATTTTTAGCCTAAAATAACTTAATGCATTTTAATTGACAGGGAACAGAAGAATTGTTAAAGAGAGAAGCTTCCATTAAAGATGATGATGTGCGTCCACAAACAACCTCACAATCAGAAACTGATGTTTCACATGCTTTGGCAGCTTACAAAAGGTGATCAGTGGTTCACAGGGTTTGAGAATACTGAACTAGACCTGTCAAGCTACTACATATACAATACCTGGCCATAAGTTGTCAATAAGAGTTGGAATAGACAACTTTCACATTTACAAAAGTAATTCCCCTTTTAATCCTTGTTGAGATTCTGCTGGGCTAGATATTTGGACTGACGCCCTCAGAATCCCTGGACAACCACTTATAGTTCATGTCTGGAGATAAAGTCTAAACTTCGACCGACTATAACAGGAATTATTCACCTAGTGGGCCACACTGCCCTTCGCTTCAATTAGTCATTTGGTTGTTTATTTGACTCTCTGTCACTATTATTTCTACATTGCTTACCGTTTAGGCAAATAAATCCCAACATAAAAATATTCACTGAAATCTCCGTTCAAAATATGGCTCCCGTGAAAAAATTGTTAATCTCCTCAAATAAAAGAGTTCCTATAGTCTGTTTTTACTCTAATGTGATTCTGAACCAAGTCTACTGTGGCTATTGAACATCACATAGAGTAAAAACAGACTATAGGATCATGTTGCCCCATACTCTGGCAATAAAGGTACAGATTGAAATAGATGGTTTTCCATTGAAGCGATTTAAGCAAGAGTTATTCCCCATGGCCCCCATATTATAGGGCAACATTCCCAGACCCCTTCATTATTCAACCAAGTTCAGTTTGTTATACTGGTAACTGAGATAAAGATAACACTATTTTTCTTATGAATATATGTTTGTTAAAGCCTCTTTTAATTCATAATTTTAAAATTGTAAATATTTACCCCCATATATTTCTGGCATGCATGTATAAAATTGATTGCTCAAAGAGGAAAATTCCCTGCTTTGCCCTACAAGATGGCAGGGGAATAACTCCTGGGCAAAATATGTCGTAGGAAACCATCTATTGTCTGATAACGCTACGTTTAAAGATTAAAAATATTAACAGGTAACTTACTAAGGACAAAATGGGAAAAATGAGCATTATGCCAACAATGGGGATAACTCTTAGGAATGTGAAATTCATCTATAGCTAAGTAAATTAAAAAAGAAGACAGGGGTCAAGGCTTCCTCCAGAGGATAATACTTGAATACTGTAAACGTATTACATTTGGCTGTGTATTCTTTTTCGCGGCTTTGGCGGAACGTAACAATCGCTAAATCAAGTACACCGCTAAATGTCTCGTAACTATACACATAAATAAGAATATAAAGAACTGCGTTAAATCAAATCTTCGCTAACTTATTCAAAATTCAATTTCCACCAAATATCGTACACGCCAAATATAGTACATTTACAGTAACTGGGTGATAAATGTTATCATGGCGGTAGAAATTCACCACCCCCAGTTTAAGTTACTATGCTGCATAAGTCTGTCATAAAAATGACGAAGTATCAAAATTCAGGAAGCCAAATTCTTTTAAGCATTGAATCAATGAATTGCTTTTTATTTGAATCAATGCTTAAAAAAGATTGGCCTCCTGATTTTTGATATTTCAGCAGCCACTTTAATGACAGACATATTTATCAATGATTGATAAATTAATCACTCTCAACAAGCAATGGGGCATATCTGTCAGATATTTACCTATTAACAAGATGGCTACTCATTTAAGGTAAACCCATATGAAAAATGCTGTATACGGTAATAGAGTTGTGGTATGATTAAATGCATTTTTTACATTTACCATTGTGTACAAAAATCTTCTGTGGTAAATTATAATTTAACTTTGTTATGGATACTGTAAACCAACTTTTGTTCGCAGGGGAAAAATATCCACAAGTTTTGAACATACGTTGACTCGCCAATAATAATTTCCATATATGACCTATTTATTTTGCTTTGTATTTGTATATGAAATATTTCCTTTGTTGTGAAGATTAATTGTCACAGATTAATTTCAAACTGATGAATTGCAAATAAAAGATGATGCAAATAATAGCTGGTTTACAGTATTATGATCTCTTTCCAGTGCTGATGACCCTAGTCGGTTTGCAGACTATTATACAGACCTGAAAACATTCATAGAATCTTGCTTAGATGCACATAAGGTTAGATACACAAGATTAAAGTTTTTAATTTTAAGGAATTATTAATTCACTTATAAATTAATATATTTTTTATTCAATTATAATATACATATATATTTTTATTAATCTCTTTAGCTGTGTTGAGGACAAATTTTAAACATGTTAAAAGTATGAATATTTGAATTTATTATTTCATCCATATTTTTACAAATGCTGTACATCTGTGATATTAAAAGGTGGAGCTCTCAATGATCCTGTATCCAGTGTTCATACACATGTACCTTGAGATGGTCTATAATGAACATGAATCTTACGGTATGTAGAATCATTCTTCAGTGTTTTGGGCTAATTTAAAAGTTTGCCAGTCTTTTATTACTTAATCAATAATAAATGATAAAGAAGCTTAAATATCTCTAAGTGATGAAGCATAAGTTAGATTAGTGCACTAAAATTATTTTTCATAAATTTTAAAATCCAAAAGTTAATTTAAAGCAATTTTCCATTATGTAGATATTGATAGTTTGAAAAGAAAAAAAAACTGCTGTAGAAGACTTTTTTTAGTTTGAAAATCATATTATGGGAAATTATTATTAGCTCACCTGAGCCGAAGGCTCAAGTGAGCTTTTCTGATCAAAATTTGTCCGTCGTCTGTCGTTGTTGTCGTTGTCATTGTCGTAAACTTTTCACATTTTCATCTTCTTTTCAAGAACCACTGGGCCAATTTCAACCAAACTTGCTACAAAGTATCCTTGGGTAAAGGGGATTCAAGTTTGTACAAATGAAGGGCCACGCCCTTTTCCAAGGGGAGATAATTATGAATTAGAGGAAAATTAATGGCATTTTAAAAAAAATTTCTTCTCAAGAACCACTGGGCCAGGAAAGATGAAACTTATGTGGAATCATAGTGTAGATTCAAGTTTGTTCAAATCATAACCCCCAGGGGTAAGGTGGGGCCAAAATGGCTGATCAAAGTTTTACATAGGAATATACAAGAAAAAATCTTCTCTAGAACCATTGAGACAGGAAAGATGAAACTCATGTGGAATCATCCCCAGGTAGTGTAGATTCAAGTTTATTCACAACATGATCCCAGGGGTAGGGTGGGGCCAAAATGGCCAATAAAAGTTTTACATAGGAATATATAGGGAAACCTTTTAAAATCTTCTTTTCAAGTACATTAAAGCCATGCTTAGTGATATTTATAAGGAATCATCCTTAGGTAGTGTAGATTCAAGTTTGTTCTGATCTGATGTGTTTTCCCTAGCCAATTGCTCAGGTGAGTGATGTGGCCCCTGGGCCTCTTGTTTATTTCAGTTACCAGCTCTTTAATATACAAATCATTTCTCTAAAAATTTTCTATACATATATTTAAATGCGTATTATCTCTGAAATATTGAAGGAAAAAAGTTCCAATCATAACACAATCCCTTAAAGATAAAGGTTTTTTGTGTTGCTGGTCCTGTGTATATCTATAAGTTTCTATATGTGTTTAAACATTAATTACATTTTTAGTTTGATCTTACTAGCTAGCTGACTACTGTGCACTTAAATATGAAACATTGACGTTATAAGAGTCTCATCTAAGTGCTTGAATTCGCTATAATCTTGCACTATACCATTAATGTTGATACATTAAGTGGCTGTTCAATCTCTTTCTAAATATACATTACTCATTTAGTTACTTTCTCTCAACACCACCAAACAATGGTAAGGAAAACCACTGACGATTCTAATTTCACAATTTCCCATCTACCAATTGCAAATATGGACCATTCAAAGAGATATGTCATCATTTCAGTCGGAACAGCAGTGATATGTATGTTCATCTTATGTATTGTCTATGAGATGCGATTATATCGGAAATATTTGCATAGGAAAGATTTGTCAAATGAAGAGCAAACCGTTGAAGGCGTTTATGCAGATCTTATTGAAGTTAATATTGAAGACAATAGTCATATGGAATCATTCTCAGGTAATGTAGATTCTACCTTGTTCAAATCATGACACCCAGGAGGGTTAAAATTCAAGCCCCCCCCCCAGTAAACTTTCAGTTTTGATCTGATATGTGCTTTTTCCTAGTAGATGTGCTCAGGTGAGCGATGTGGCCCTTGGGCCTCTTGTTCTTAAATAATGATTTCATGTTTGTGTTATTGGCAGCTATCCTGTTCTTCCGGAGATTTTCTAAGGAGCAAGAGGACTTCTACCAGGAAGACTTACGAAAGTTATCCACAGTAACAAAAAAAGAACACATGAAAGGAAACGAGCTCATGGAAAGCTTCAAGTAAGTTTACCACCATAGGAATATGTCTGCAGTAGTCCACAGTGCCTTTGTTAACACATTTTGTTTTTCATTTGAATTTGTATTTCACAAAATTTGCAATAGAATTGTAACTAATCAGTATGGAAATGTGTACAATCAGTATGGAAATGCAAGACAAAAGAATTGAACTTGGCATCTTTAACACATGTACATATATACAAGCATGTTGAATAAAAAGGATTTTTCAAACTGAGATGTTTTGCCATTTTGTATTCCCATTTATTACTTCTTTCTGTTAATTCTATTGGAGATATCAATGTTTTATATAATTAAATCTTTTTCAGAGCTAGCAAGTTTGTAATGAAGATGTCCAGAGATTCCTACAACCACCTGAAGCGATATCTGCAAGAAAATAAGATGAAGCCATTGTTAAACATCATCCAAGAACATCTTTTTATTGATGGTAATTGTAAACCCATTCCTGCATTAAGATCTAGTTGAGATCTTATGCATTAACATTTTGTCAACCAGAATTTGAGTTATACTGAAATATTTACTCCTCAAATGGGAAGGTTTTTAAAAAGAAACATTTATCTACTTCATGATAATTATTTGAATGAAATATACATGTTGATTCAGTTGTAAAATTAAATTAAAAGTTTTCTTAATTAATAACAATGGTTCTCAATTGAAGAATTTTAAATCTGATATAATCCACTTTCAGTATTTGATGGAGTACCCAGAACAAAACAACAGATAGAGGCCACAAGTGGAGCAATGTTAGGAGAGAGTGAAAGAGATGGTCAGCATTCCTTTCTGAGATTTCATATAAAATGCTCAAAATAAATTAAAATTTTTACTTTTGAAAAAATTGTAGTTAAAAGTTAGAAGTATGGTACCCAAGTAGAGTACCTACATATAAGTTAGATAAATCTTATCAAGCTTATACTGGTTATGTTTTTCAGCCAATAAAGTGAAAGTATTTATGTTTTTCAGCCAATAAAGTGAAGGTATTTTATGGTCTGCTGAAGGAGCCAGACATTAACATGCCAATAGAAGATGATGATGAACCGACAGAAGGAGACGACAAACCAAAAGTAGGCTTGAACTTTATATAGTGTAAACCAGCCTCAAACCACATACATTGTCCAGTATGGAAAAACCATTTTCTGAAAAGTTCCCCTCAAATTCTATTGTGCATAATAGCAACACTTAGAAAACGAAAGAAGTTTTACTTTTCATATTATATATAATGGTAGGTACATTAGGTGCTCAGCATTATTGTATGTAATGATATCTCATTTGCCTCTTATTCAGTACAATGTATTTAAACTAGATTTAATTATTCAGTATTTGTTGTTTGCAGAAAAAGAAGCCAAAGAAAGATCCCCTTATGATGAAAAAGTCCAAGAACGATCCTCATGCTCCAGCACTTAACAGAATTCCACTTCCTGAACAGTAAGTATTGAACTAGAAAAAAAGCTTCTTCTTTAGCTATGCAATGTTAAATCCTTTGTAAGTAAACTTTCAATATATTGCAACAATCACATCCAACCACACTTTAAAAATACATTCTAAATATTGCATCTTGTAAAGCATTGTATGTTTTTCCTTCAGGAAAGACCAGGATAAGATGGAGAGGATAATAGCCTACAGGGAGGCGCTGAAGAGAGTGAAGGTTGGCCGAGACAATCTCCCTACAATCTGCTTCTACACACTTCTCAATACTTACCAAGGGTGAGTGAAGACAATTGTTAATTAACACTGGGCACAGTAATGATGTTTACAGGTCATATCAATTACATTTCCTTGCATGTTCAGCTGGTAGAAAGAAAGGAATATTCATCTTAGTCAGTAGATACAGGTAAATTATGGAATGATACATGTATCAGGCCTACTTCTGCAGGCAGCTGATGTACACATACACACTGAGGTGATACATATGCATGGACATGTACAACTCTTAATGTATTTTCTGCTACAATGGAAAATGAGAGGAACATTTTGTCTATCCCTTTTTTTATCCACAAGGAAAATGTTTAATACATCAAGGAATGTCATTTGATTCACTGTCCATATATCTGTTTTTGTGTTTTCTAGGGTTACCTCCATTGACATATCAGAGGACTCTAGTTTACTTTGTGTAGGGTTTGCCGATTCCACCATTCGAGTGTTCACCATCTCTGGCCAAAAACTCAGGGGCATGAAGACTGCAGCAGAGCTAGACAGCATAGACAGGGATGCAGGTTTGTAAAGTTGCAAAAAAAAAATTGTCAATTGTCAATGCAATATTTGAAATATTCCATTTTCACGTCAATATTGCCTATATGGTTCTAGTATTATTGAAAAAGAATAAACTTGTGACTCAGGTCAGACATGCCAGTGAAAAGAAAAGTCTCTCTTCAGGACAACTTCATTTTAATGATAGAAGATTGTGTAGTGGTCCATTCGTGTCCATATTATATTTAAAGTGAAACTAAGACTACAGTGTTACACCTGACCTCTTGTAAAGGCCAGTATTAATTTGATTGTTCACTTTTAGATGATGTACTGGAGAGAATGATGGATGACAGAACGGCCTCGGACTGCAAACTCCTAACGGGTCACAGTGGACCCGTGTACGCTGCTCGATTTAGTCGGGACAGGAAGTACCTGGTGTCCTGTTCAGAAGACGGCACAGGTTCGTTCTACAACTCAGTATTGTACTCCTCTTATTGTACCTCACTGTCAAATGATATGTAACTTAAATGTGTAGTGTTTCTGAATAGAGCATGTGTTATGAAGGAAATATTTTTTTTATTGTACTGTTAACTCCTTTGAATCATATTTTATTCTTGGGAACTTTATGAGCTTACCTGAGCTGAAAGCTGAATTTTTTTAAAAGTGAGGCTGTGGAGCTTGCTGACATGGACAAACTTGGTTTGTTACAAGGGACATAACCACCCAGTCTGGGATGTAGAATTTAGGCAAGTGTATATGGAATATTGTGAACATATTTATAAAAACTGAGACTTGGTTCCTTAATAAATGAATATTTATGCTAATCTGTCCTTGCCACAAAATACCAGGAAATAATTTGATTTTATTTGTATTCTCGCCTCTCATTGGTTGATTTCCAAAAAGGAACGCATAACATTTTGTATAATCTGGTTTGGTATGGGGACACACCCCCTTGACGACCAGCTTAATCAGCATATTCATGCAATCCCCTCATTTCCAGTCCTCAGAATCCATGGAAAATTCCAGGTTTAATAAATGTACCTTCAACTATAAACAATTACTCGTTCTTACCTCATGTAAACAAACATCATGGCTGCTAGATCTATGTATCAGTTATTACCTCCCCTCGCTTCAAATCACTTCCGTTACTACGGTTGTATTATCGCGCGGTAAATTTGAACTCATAAAAAGCAAGACAATTTTACATCAAAAGTTGGTTAATTACTTTAAAATTAAATTATAAGGAATGACTTTAATTCTTGGCCATATTATCGAGTATAATCTGGTTTTGGTCAGTTTACGCTTTTTTATAATCCGCTTCGCGGATTATAAAGCGTAAACTGACCCAAACCAGATTATACTCGATAATATGGCCAAGAATTAGAGTCATTCCTTGAGTGGAAAGAACATACAATATTTTTTGGCTTTAACACTTCATATATTACTTACTATGTTAGATTTTTATGAAAAAGAATTACCCAGTCAATATTTGAATCCATGTCTATATATTTACATTTTTATGATACCATGGCTCAAAAAGTTTGATAAGTTGCAATGCTTCCTTGATAATGCATATGATATATGTTTTGACATTTTGTTCGCAGTCCGTATGGTCACTATTTTGTATCAGTTGGACATGACCGCACAGCCAGACTGTGGGCCACTGACCACCACGTACCAATCAGGATATTCTCAGGACATCTCTCAGACATGGATGTAAGGTTTTAACTACTCATTTTGCGTAGTTTGATGATTGCATAATTTAAAAAAAAAAAGATTTAAATAAATTTTATTTCACTATTTTTTCAAGATTAAGATGAAAGTGGAGACATCTTAGCATTCGTTTCATTTCTTTTTCAGTGTGTGAAGTTTCATCCCAATTCCAATTATATTGCCACCGGATCCAATGACCGTTTTATAAGACTCTGGGACATTCTTAATGGGAACTGTGTCAGGGTGTTCACAGGACATAAAGTAGGGGAAAAAAACATTGCTAATTATTTACAGTATATGTAATTTTGTGAAATACATGTACATGCATGAAATATATTAGTTATTACATGTTCATGTATATATACTTCAATGTACTTGAATATTTGTCTGAAAGCTGGAAATAAAAAGATAATTTATTTTATTTCAGGGATCAGTACAAACACTTTGTTTTTCACCAGAAGGAAGGTTTTTAGCCTCCTCAGGTAAGATCTGTCACTTAATCTGACTTTGTTATAACTTAAGAAAGTTATAATATAAAAAGCAAGCTGAAATATACAACCATTAAACTTGTGCTCAGTGTATGTTAATGTGATTGATGTCTTTAGGTGTGGACTGTATAGTACTGTTGTGGGATATTGCCACAGGGGGACTGCTGGCTCAGATGAAAGGACATACAGAAACTGTGTACACTCTGTGCTTCAGTCGAGATGGAGGGGTTCTAGCATCAGGTTAGTCCACATATTAAGCTTATAAAGTAATATATAAGAAACTTTAACATTTCTGTTTGGATCAATTTATCTTTATTGTAGGGCCAAATGACTACTATTTTTTTCTAATTTAGAGGGAGATTTCTTGTGGTACAAAAATACATAAACTCAAGTATCTTATTTAGATGTCACGTGTTGGATGAACATTTTAAATTTAGAAGTCACGTGTTGGATGAACATTTTAAATTTATTTTGAAAGGAAAAAAAGAAAAATTGTGATAATTTGCATTGTGGGTGATTTTAAAACTGATGGTGACAGTGTTGTGATTTAGTGTTTTGCTTTTTAAAGGTGGTTTAGACAACAGTGTTAAGTTGTGGGACGTACTGAAAGTGTTACAAGAGGTGGACACAGAAGCAGACACCAGCATACCAAGTTCTGTTCATGTGTAAGTTATGTTAAGACTACAGAACATGTACTTCATAATATGGCATGTATAAATTCTATGGTACTACCCACAGAAATTTGAAAACATTTTATACTGTTGCATTATATTTTACCATTGTTATAATTTCAAAAGAGCAGTAACACAGTTTGATTTTTTTTTTTTTGCTCAACCAATTTGGTTTATTTAAATATTAATTATAAATTTTCGCAATCAAGCCTAGTTTAGATCAGTTGTTTATTGACACAGAGACTTTAAGGACTGGTTTGTGGCAAGAAATATTTGCGATAACCAGGCTCTTGCAAAAATTTCTCGCACATGAATAAAAGTTGGTTAACAGTAGTTATGCATCCATTTACTAGGACATTTTGACAAAATATTATTATGGTTTCCAGAATCTAATCATTAACCCCTTAAAAAAATTTCAGAATACCTATAATTCTGTGATAAATTGTTCTGATATGACATATCAAGAATTCATTATTCATCATTTAGTTAGTACATCGGAAGTGATTTGAATATTTGAAAGAATATCATGTATTTTGATTGGTAGGAATGACAGTCCGGGACTTCTGATTGGTTCTTGGCCTACCAAAGTCACCCCTGTTCTCTGTGTTCACTTCACTCGCAAGAACCTGATGATAGCCAGTGGACCAGCTGCCCTGATGGAGGACAAGTCACCCCACAAAACTTGAAATTCTTTTAAAAATTTTGGGGCCATTTTCTACCAGAAACAATGTTTTAGACTGGAAAATGAACACTGTGACATGCCGTATGCCATCTCAAACAAGCTGCGTGAAACATAACTGGAAATGTTGATAACAGGCTACTATTGCAATGTGGACAGATACTTGTGTTTTGAAGAAAAATAAAGTTGGGTGCAAGAAACCTGTTTACAGGGTTTCAGGAATGTAAGGAGGAAGTGTTGTAACTTAAATAGTGCTGTGAATCCGCAAAGTGTTCAAACATTTATAATACATGTATGTTTAAGCATATTCATGTAGGAGCTGTAATGCCTGGGTTTTAAAAATTTAATCCATATTGTTGCAGGTTATGATGGTCATTGGTACTGTGTACTTTAAAAACTATAATGACCATGCAGAATAAACCTTTAAAGGAAAACAACTTTGTTGTAGCTTTTTATCTCAAGTTTCACTCCATTTCAGCAGGTACTTGCAAAGTAAATCTTTTTATCATGAAATTTTCATTTTTAATTTTTCACCAGAACCACTAGGCCTATTTCAAGCAAACTTGCCACAAAGCATTGCTGGATGAAGGGGATTCAAATTCATTGAAATGAAGGCCCACATCCTCTTTTAAGGTCAAGATCTAGTAAATGAAGGGTGCCTACAGATTTATCAAATTCAAGAAATGAATTCCTCTAATGATGCTTTATAACTTTGGCTTGGTCAAAAAAGGTGTTTCGGGGCATAATTTGTTTGAAAATAAGATGAAAAACCATATTTTAAACTGTCATTTTCAATGAAAAATGAAGAAAACGAGTCATGAATATGAGAGCTTTTTCCATATCACACAAACAAAATGTATCCAGATTGCCTACAGTCTTTCAGAAAACGGTAATTTGTATGTTCTTGGTCTCTTCTTTAAAATAATGCTAAATTTAATATAGGTATCCGGACTAGTTTTCAGGTAATTTCAAATTGAATTCCATGAAAATACTTTATTTTCTACATAATTCTATTAGAGCCGTAAAGTACGGGAAAAAGAAAGTTGAAAGTGATTATGACGTCATAATGGAACTAGCACCAAAAAGTTAGTCTAAGGACATTTACTAGATCTTGACCTTAATAGGAATAATATAAGGGAAAAAACATTTATAATTTCTGATAAAGAACAGCAAAGCCATGATTTTTTTTTAAAGGAATTATCAGCAGATAGTGTAGATTCAAGTTTGTTGAAATTGGGACTTAAGGGGATAGGTTTGGACTACTTTTAAGTGATCAGTTTTATGTAGGAGTATGGGGGATGGGTTATCTGTTGCGGACAGATCTGTCAATGGAGTAAGATGCATGAAAGGGACATTACTCTAGTTTGTGTACTTGGATTTTTACAAATACATATATACACAATCTTGAGTACATCTTCAGTTCAACATTTTGCTATGCTGAAAAGTTGATTACCGGGGTATATTGTTTCCTTTAAATAAGAAATAAACAGTCCTAAAAATTATGTATAATAGATTTAATACAAAAATTAATTATATAAATAATATAAATGTATACAGTTAAAACCACTCCAATCTAAAGAAATACATGTCCATTCATGAAAGTGGTAAGACCCCCCCCCCCTTCACAAGTGTATGGTAGTCTTAATGAACACGGAGTAAAAAAGGCTTTAAGGTAGTTACTAATAAATGATCAACTTCTTGTTCAATAAAATTTCTCAGATGTAAATATGTTCAGTTTTATTAATAGTATTACTTTTAATAAATACATGTACATTGTACATGTAATTTTCTTCATCACAGAAAAATGACAGTAGTTAAAGTGCTTACAATTCTGATTTTATAAATGCCCACTTTAAATGATAGACCAATAAGGAAAATTCTTCTTTAATGAAACTGAAGATTATGACTAGAAGAATTTCACTCCTTCATTTCCATCAAAGTTCATGAGTTCTGCTTTCCCCTGATCTTGTAGACTCTGTAGGGCTCTGAGTAATAACCACTTTTCCAGTCCATGAAATTCTACAAAGCAGTCCAAATAAAAAATCATTTTCTTTAACTTTTTTTTTTATGATAAAGTGTGTTAGTATATTACAGGTATTAGACATTCAGGTTAAGAAAAAAGCAAAGTACAGGCAACTTGCTAGCAACTGAATAAGACAGAAAAGAAGGCGCTAACACAGTTGAATTTATTATTGAGTCAGTGATATAAATAGCTCACCTGTTCCCTCAGAGTCCTCCCCTTCAGATAATTCATACAGTGTACATACGGAGTTCTGTAAACTCTTGGATGTTACCTGTCAACAAAAACAATATCATTAATTACACTTGATTAGATCATTATTCTATAAATATGTAAAAATAATTTTAAAAATAGATTTTTTAAATAACTGAATTAATAGACTATAACTGTTATACTTACCCAGCTATAGATTATTTTCCCCCATTCCTCTGGAGTCCTCCACATTATTAGTCCCTGCTTCTTTACTTTAGGATATGTCCATTCTATATGACCTGCAAAATACTCTAATTACATCTCATAGCAACTACACATAAATCATTTATAGATACTGATCAGATCCTATATTGGTAAACAATTCAACATAATTATCCAGATTCTACATTGTATGTAAAATCCTTGTGTACACAAACTCTAATAAAATTAAACTTTTAAACCATATACCTTGTTTTCTCAACTCTTCTAATACAGTATGAATACCATCAACAGGTAATTTGCCTTCAGTTGGTTAAGAAAAAAACTTCTTTCTCACAAAAATGAAATATATTTGAATGACAAATTGTTTTCACCCTTTTTTCTGTCATCATAAATTAAAATAGAAAAAGAGAGAATGTCAAATTGTTATCACTCTTTTTTCTGTATTCATAAATCAAAATAGAAAAAGAGAGAGCATGCCATGAGATCTAAAACTTTAAATGTACATTAATTGGGCCCCCATTATGAAGATCAAGAGATATATAGTTTTTCCTGTTGATCTGTCTGCTTGTTTGTTTGTCCTCAAAACTGTAACCTTGCCCATAATTTTTTATGGATTGGGACTAATATCTTTATCTTCTTCACAAAAGTTATGTATTTCTGAAGACAAGACCTTTCTTTCAATGGATATGAATATATTTGACCTCTTGGCTATGGAGTTTGACCCACTTTTGCCAATAAAAAAACCCAGGCTGTTAACTTGTTTACACTTAATAGTGCTTAGGGTTACATACTTCACAAATGTATTCATTGAGACAAAACCTTTCTTTGGGTTTATATATTTTTGACCTTTTGACCTTGACCTTAGAAGTTGACCTGCTTTAAAAAAAAACTTTAATCTTGGCCTTAACTTTTGAACATTTATCACTTCTGCTTTTATACTTCACAGGTGTATTCCTTGTACAATAAGGCCTTCCATTGTATACCAACAATTTTGACCTTTAAATTTAATCGATCTTTAAAAGACTGAACCTTGGCCATAGCTTTTGAACAATTGAATTGGTGCTAAGGCTTATTTATATCACATACATATTTTTTGTGACAAGTCTTTTCCCTGGTTATTATTGATTTTGACCTTTTGACCTTGAAGTTATAAAACCTTAAACCTTAGCCGAGGAACATTCATTAACACAAGTCCTTTCTTGGAAAACGCTTTTGATCTTTTGACCTTGGAGTTTAATTAATATTTTGCATTTCTAAAACTTTGTCCTAGGTTGTAATACAGGACATCAGTGTTCTACAAACAGATCTTGTTTAACAGTTTTATTAACACTTTTATTCTGTTACTCCAAAGTCAATTAATAAAACCTTGCAATTATCAGTTTCAATGAAAAAGGATACGATTAATTTTTTTGTTATAAAACAGTGGTGATGACTGAATCTCAGTAATGTCTATGCTGTAGGATTTGTTTTTTGTGTGGTAGTCCAAAATTATTGCACACCAAGCTTCCAGCTGCTTTTTCCTTGTGTCAAGATTGGGTTGAATTCTGAAAAATAAAAACAACAGCATTCAACAAATGAAAAAACTCAGATTTCCTTCATATTCAATATTGGTAAAGCAGGGTCAAGGATTGTTAAGGTAGTTGCATAAAAGATCTCTTCTGAAATGTCAGATTAGCATTAGTCCAAAACATAGGCCTTTCAACTGCCACTTTTTAGCTGTTATGAATGATAACTCGTTACTGAGACTTGTTTAGAGCAGGTCCGAGGTATCGAATTGTTTATACACTAGTCAGTTTTTAGCATTTCCCAAGTGTTTCTTTGCTGTCAGTAGAATCCAGATGTTTTAAAATTTAGCATTAATGTTAAACTTATTTACTATGTAGTTGCAGGTAGTGTTTAATTACATTCAAGTAAAAATTTTTATTAAAATAAAAAGTGAAGTCTACCCTCCCTTTTAGTTCTAACATAATTTAATTTTTGTACTCAGTCGTTCTTCTTCGTGCCTAGTAACACAAGTAAGATAATTAATTTTTGCACTTACTTGTAAAAATATATTATGTTTATATAGGAAGTGCAAAAGTGCGCACACAAAAAACATGACATTATATTTTCTTCTTCATAACAATAGTCAAAGAGAGTTAAAAATGTTGACCAAGTCTGTTCCCCATTCATTTGACCCTGTTATATCAGGTAGAGTGAGACATTTTCCTTCTTTTGGTCAACATTTTTGTGTACAAAAGAATGTATGAAACGGTTACCCATTTGTGTACATAATAATATCAATGCTGAAGCAGCCTATATGTCATTTATATAAACGATAACTCATAAACCGGCACTTAGTTGGTCATTTTCACACCTGAGTTACCTGTCCTTAAAACATGTACAACATTTAAGTAGTGAACTACAAATAATTTAACTTTTTAATGATTTAATTAAAGGTATGCATAAGTTATTATCTTTTATATTTCCTATACCCATAAATCAATCTCTGAAATGTTTTTTACCACATGTGCAACTTGAAAAATTAGTTGAAAGGCCTACAAAACATCAGATGTTTTCCAGGCTTATTTTCAATGATTTTGATATACATGTATTCCTGGTTCATTCTTTTTTTAAAAAGATATTTAGAACTAGATTAGCATAAGCTAATACTATATTTGTAAGCTTGCGAGAATAGCAACAAAAGTTCAACATAAAATAAGGGGATATATTGAAGACAAATGGTAAAGAAAACATTTTTCATTATTATCAGGACAGTTCAAATTTTGGTTTGGTAATGCATCTTACATACAATGTCATGTGATGTCAGAGTTTAGACGCACCAAATGTCAACTCACATACAGGTCTAAATACATTACAAATTGATAACAGTATATTGAAAAAGTTAATTTGAGATTCCTCTGACTATAACTCCTGCTTTTTATATTGTGACGTGATCTCCTGCACATGTAGCTGCAGAACTGTAGCTCTCTACTTGACAAAATTCGGACAGATCCAAGCATTGTAAAAACCTTCCATTTTGTAGCCAATTTTTTGTTGTTGCTCACTTCAGGTATTATTTCTTGTAGAATATGCTTTCTCTGGCTTTTATACTGGTATCCGATAATAAATCATATAACTGATCTCTTATTTTGGATACTTTATTTTCCTTTTAACGGTAACTAAACAGTATGTCCTATTATAGCTTTGTAATGTCCGTTTAAAAGAGTCCCATTTCGACGTCTGTAACCATAAACAGCCTTTTGTTAATGTTGAAAAGTAAATGACTTGTAATATCAGAAATTGAAGTTAAATGTTAGTTTATTATTAGATACAGATTTTAAAGCTCAAAAATGTATAAAATATAAGAAATGATACCCGAAGTGAGCAAAAAAAAAAAATCGGCGACGTAAATCTGTCAAAATTTTCTAAAGCAGGGAGATACACTTCTGCATCTACTGCATACGTGACATGTCACAATATAAAGCGCAGTAGAGTCAGAGGGATCTCGGATTGAGAAAAGGCATCTGCGTTAGCCCTAACGGTCGCACCGTCAACATATTGTTCTTTTTCATTTAACAACTTGCAAAATCAATGTCTTTGATTCTATTTAATTTTAGCAACCACTGATAAATAAAACCTTTTTCAACTCTATTAATTTTTTTTGGTCTAACTTCTCTACTGGAACTTCCTGCTTTACCGGTAAATCTAACTTTCCATCTGTCAATCTTTACCGAAATTTGACATTACTAGTGTGAAATAATGTTAAAATCGACGTTATGAGCTAACAAAGTTTTAATTTAACGCTAAACTTACGTAAAAAAGGGTGGGAAATTGTACTGCCATGGCCATTCGAAATCAGCCATTGCAAGGAAAACCGAAAGTAGGAAACTAAATTTTAAACCTACATTTCCGGAATACGCTGGAAGCGCATTCATGAACACCTCACATCAGCTAATCATGAAAAAATAGTCGAACCAATGGGAAAATGGATAGATTACAATAAAAAACAAAATAGTTTAAGACAGTGGCCAAATTCACAAAAAAACCACTTTTCAAAAGTAAAGTTTACACAAGATAAATTCAAGACCATGCATTTTTGGACACTACGACATCCACATCTTCTTTGAAAGAAAGGAAATCTAAAATGTAAATTTTCATTCACATTTTATAATCTCTTAAAATTTTCATATCTTGTGATTTACACTTTGTCATCTACACTTTTTAAAATTACAATGAAAAAAAATAAATTATTCTTAATTTACATGGAAGTACATTAATTTATCTTAATTGTTATCCCGTATAGGCGGTCTCTTGTGCACATGTTGCATGACTCCGGCATCTTCTGCTTCTGAATTCATCTTTAGTATTTCTTTATTTCACTGAACCCTTTATCTGAAAGGAAGAAGACCATGATCGCAATCTGACGATAAATTAAAGTTCTGAGGTGTCAGACTCTTTTATCTGAAGCTCACCAGGATATATCGACATAAGAATCATTATGGCAATTGCGATTGTTAATTGACAATACGTCGTCGATATAATGTCTAAATGTCGAGTTGAAGGTCACAGAAAGTGTTTTCTTCTTTTCACGCATATAAGATTTTGCACAAATTCTGCTTCATATATGAATTCAAAAATAGGTCTGCTAATAACGGGGCGCAATTGGTACCCATGGAATTCCATAAATTCTTTGGATTATGTTTATTCAATGGCCTTATTTGAAAAAAATAAAGATATCGAATGTTGACTGGTTTTTCAATTCATTCTATACTTGAATTTTCTGCTGATTACTCCGTTTCTCAATTAAGACATGGTATTACTGTTTCGTGGTGCCTGTTTAAACCTAAACTTGTTGTTACTCCCAATTTGTAATGCTCTTTCTATAAAAAAAAAATGAAATTTATAAATTTACTAACATTGTTTTTCGTCATTTGCATCATTACTTTGTTAAATTATTCTGATCATACATTTAAGCACTATAACGTTGATTGTAAAAAAAATGTTGATTGTAAAAAAAAATGATGAGTTTCTGATAGAAAATACCTTTGTCGGTTTCGGAGATACCAGATCGTCCGACAATCTCTCAAATTCCAATGGATAACGGCGTGTCGTTCTTAGCAGACCTATTTTTGTATTCATATTTAAGCAGAGTTTGTTCAAAATCTTATATACAAGAAGAAGAAAAGACTTGTTGCAACCTTCACCTCGACATTTAAGTATATCGACGACGTATTATCCCTTACACCTTATACAGTTACTTCCTTCCATACATCTATGTCGACTCGATAGATTAAATTTAATCTATTGAGTCGACATTAAAGTGAGATTGAAGAAAAAGATACGACAGAGTCTGACACATAGCTTTATATTTTAATGTTAACTAGATCAAGGATATCGAAGTAGTGATGTCACAAAAACATTGCTTTATGATAAACTTGATGACTTCAACTTCCCTTGCTTAAGTAGCAATTATACCTAAACAATATCTAAAACGATGCAAACTATTGACAAACAAGTTGATGATATAAACAGTGGCGGATCCAGAAATTTTGAAAAGGGGGGCCCAACCAGTTTTAGGTCAGGGTAGGGGCCCACAGCCACATAAAAAACCCCATTGATTTATCAATATTGTGTATTTTTTTTTACTCATACGAGGGGCCCGGGCCCCCTGGGCCCCCCTCTTAATTCGCCAGTGAAAAGAATATCAGCCGTCACGTTTAAAGTCATCATTACAAGTTCCATGGTCAGCAGGATGACCTTGTCAACAAATATATTCTATCATTTAGTAAAATGCTGATTTTCATACTTATTGTTAGATCATTATTTACACACTGAATTGGCTACCCTTTTATCGTTTCCCTACCATGACACGGAGCTGCACACAGAAGATGTAACTGCTCGGCTGGAAGATGCTCACGAGGTCTGTGTTTGCGCTGCTGTTTTTAATACCCCTGCTTGAATACCTTCTATTATCCTGCACTTCTCTTCTTATACCAATGAATGAAATACGAGAAACTTTAACATGATCTTTGTTACATATTGCCATTTTGCACCTTCTATTTTACTTTTTTTTCGGACATATATTTTGGGTTTCCCAAAGCAAAACATGGACACTGCCATCTTTCTATAATATTGAAGGTACCCATCTCTTTTTCTTTATTACAAAATGCCATTGTGCACCTCCTATTTTACTTTTTGATCTGAATATTATTTCCGGTCTTCCAGAGCAAAAAATTGATTTTGCCACTATAATAATATTTGGGAGACGGGGTGGGGGTATCATTTAGTGAGCTCAGTGCTCAGAGTACCTCTAGTTTGTATTGTCTGAATAGACTTCTGAGCTTGAATACTTTCGTCATCTCCATATATCATTGATTACTGTTTGGTTCATTTTTGTTTTCATGCATTTATTTCTTGAACTATACAAGATAAAATAATGTATGCATAATATTCAAAATAAATAAAAATCAAATGCTAATCCAAGTTCCTTAGAGTATAACAAATGACCTAGTCTTCTTCGATTTATGTAAACAATTATTCCGGAAATTACACAATTTAGTTTTTAGCTAGATAACATTGAAATACATTTAGACATCCATTACATGTACGCATTCAAGAAACAGTAGGAGGAAGATAATGTTGAGTCTTGAGATGCTACCATACACTGTGCTACCTGTAATGATGTTAAAATATATATATAAAAAGATGAAAATCTAACAAAGATGACATTTTAGAATTACATACAGTAGTAATCGAGCTAGTCATGTGATATACATGTTAAATGATAGATAAAGACAATCATGATCACTAGATCGAATCCAAGGATGTTTTGTTGTTTATTTTTTATTCTGTTTTCCGACATGACGAAGAAAATAACAGAAAAATAATTATTGAAAGGAAAGTCTTAATTATGTTTATCGCACAGGTGCTTGTGAATGGGACCCCCGGAATATACACCCTCTAAAGATATTTTATTATTAAAATACCACAGGTATGATTTTTTAATAAAACGTTAATTCTACGTTATTTTTTGGATTTTTCATTTGGAATATATGTAAATCACCCATTCTCAATATAAGGGCTCAAATAATGTCGCCTCATTTTCATTTAGAAGAAATACCACTGATGTAATTTTTAAATCAACATTATAAATAGTCATATAACAATGAATAAGAATTCATATAATTATCGATCTGAAAGGGTATTTAAGGAGTTCCAAAGTTAAATATAGTAGCCTATTTGAAATGTACGTTACTGTCGCCGAGGCAAATGTTATGCTGAATCCCCTCTGTGTAATATATAGTTTTGATTCTCAAGTAAAAATTTTCTGATAAGTTAAACCTTTTATCATATATATTTCTTTTAATAACAATAAATACATTTTCTTTGTGAAAATAAATAATTTTTATTGTGCAATGTCCTTGTCGCTTAATTCCATTTCAACCACATTACAAGCAAACACAAAGATTATACACCTGATAGTTTTGTTCTCCTTTATTTATTGTTAGGCTAAATTTGAAATTTCAAAGGATTAATTACTCCTACTTAGATAATGTAACATGAAATTGAACAATTTGAGCAACTTTTATAAATATGTTTACGGAATGAAAGACATTTTCAATCGTAGAGATAAGAAAGAAATGTACGTTACCTATATTTTTCCATTTAGAATGTATATTAAGTAGAAAATATGAGACGACTCTGAATTAGCAACCCCTTGTATCCGGTAAACTGGCAAAGACGTTTTGCTTAACACAATTAAAATTATTTTTTACATGAAAAGTGATCATTTGAAATGTACGTGACTGAAATGTACGTTACCATGAAATTCGAATAAAGTGAATTTCGCACGAATTTTCATGTATTCTCATACTTTCACACACTCGAATGTGTACACAAAGGAAAGTTTCAAAGGTTGGAGGTCGGCTAAATCCCAAAATTAATGAAAAGAAACGTTTCTGCTGAGGAAAAAAAATATATTAAGGGCAATTATATGTAATATGATTTTGATACCTGGTATATATTTGTGAATACGAAACCTGTATGATGCATTTCTTATGATATGCAAGTTCAAATAGTATCAATATATTGCGTGTCTAACGTACGCTTGTGGAAGAGAATCGATTTTTATATTTGAAATGTACGTTACGTATGGTAACGTACATTTTACGTATTTCTAACTGACATTTTTTTTTTTTAAATTTAGTCAATGAATTGCATTTACACGAGCGAATCAAAATTATCGTTACAATCCATTTGACAACTGGCCACATAAATTCATCTAAATGCACCCCCAATCCTCGTAAATGTTTTAGACTGTTACCACATGCTAGAAAATTTATTTCTAAATGTCTTAAATTCATCTTTGGCAACTTTTTTGCAGTTTGTTAATTTTAATATGCGACTTTTCGTCAATATTAATTTAATTGTTGTTGATCATTTAAAACAAGGTATGCATAGGCTTTTAACTGGTAAAAAAAAAAAAAAAAAGAAACAAAACAAATAAACCCAGAACACAAGACGCACACAATACTCAGTTTTGTTTGAATCATTGCATTTAGGGTTATATTTTTCCAGATCTGCTGAAAAGCACGTATGTTTGTGTTTTGACAAACGATGTTGCAACATACTAAATGAAATTGTTAACAAGACTGTCGATGGATATATTCGGAATAGATTTATGTTAAGTTTCAATGGCCAAACACAAACATTTGTTAGATCATAGCAAAATACGTCTGACTCTTATTTTTTTTGTCTGTACCCTTGCACACAGGTAGAAGTAACTAGGCTACGACCGGTGTCAATTTCAGCGAAACAGCACAAAAGAATGGTAATGAACTGAGGTGGAGGGGACTCCCAAATAATATGTGAAATGAACGTTACCGAAGTGACGTGACATTCATGTAGTTGATGACAAATAACCTCGTTTGTTACATTATGATCTCTTATATTACTGCGTTAAAACGCTTCATTGAAATGATTTTTATGTCAATAATTGCTTTTTTCAATATTTTCTTATTACTAATTTACATATTATTACAAGCTTGAAATGTACGTTACCTACTCATATTCTGAGGCAATCGTGTCTTTATAGTGGTGATTGTGACATATAACACAATGTGATTACATAGAGAATCTTTTTTGGAATAAACAGAAACAAAACGATGAATTTTTAGATGAATTTTAAGCTTTTTATTAAACAGAAATATATCTTGAAATGTACGTTATATTTACGTAGTTTTCTAAATCGGCATGAATATATGTTAAAAAAGACAGTAACCACAAAATAGAATTTTACTACATGTACATGTTAGGTTCCAGTATCTATAGAAAATGACAAGATTCCAAACTGATCGCTCTAAACAAAACAGAGAGAAGAATTTAAAGCATATATTTAAAAAATGTTTTTATACATCTGGATCAAAAAGTAACCTTTGTTTTTTGAAAGGAAAAATCAAACGCACGTTCGCATGCCGAGAAAATATGTTGCTGACAGAGTTAGTAGGATGTGCTGGTGTTAAGATGAGATATTCCAATTGTGATTTTAATGACTACATATTTTTTGACATATCTTTTTGGACATTGAAGAAAGAGTAACGTACATTTCAAGCTACATTTCTGAATAAAATCACCCTCTACTTTACCGTCTTGTCATTATTCCATGTATTATAATTTGATGAAAAAAAATCTGGAAACAAAATCTTCAGATACTTTCTTTCAAAGGTAATTGATAGAAAAATTGTTATCTTGAACTTCATTTTTAAAAAAATCAGAGAGGCACTTGTGCCCTTATATTGAGAATGGGTGAAATGTGTACTAGATGAATAAAAATGTATTTGGACCAAGGGTGTATGTTTGGGGGGAGGGGGGTCCTGTTCACAAGCTCTTGTGGTTTATCGTATATTTTTTCTAAATTAACTTTAAAAATATAAACGTATACATGTAAGCCTAGTTGTTTTATTCGTATAAAAGTGAAATTTCAGTTGAATTTCAAATGAATTGCATGTATAATCAAACCCATATTACCACAAGATTCCGAAGTGCACCCGCAAGCGTCGGCAATTGCTTTAAAAATTTTGTTTGAGTTGAGGATGTCCTTATTACCACAACTTAGGCCAGCTTCGTACGTACATGACACCATTACTTTTAAGTTGCTTAAGAAAAAATAACTCACAATCAGTTCATTTTTTCCATTTTTCAACTTCCCTAACTTATTATGAAGCAAAATATACTTATCACCTGTATTTGGGGCAATTAATGTTATTGGCAAAGAAGTTGATGAAACAAGAATATCAACAGTCTCGTTTAAATTCATCATATCGACTTGATTTGAAAAGTTTTAAAAATCTATTTATTTCCCATGTAGAGTTGCGTCATCGTATAACAATGCATATCTTAGAACAATACATAAATAACGATAAATAACGATAAATAAATAAATAAATAAATAAATAAATAAATAAATAAATAACGATAACGAAAATAACCTTTAGATAATTTAACATTGCTTTGTGAAATAAGTAAGTTAATTCATTGACCGAACATGCAATATTTTTTCTAGAACACTAAATGATTAATCATGCCAACCTGCAAACCAAAGCAGAATTACTTGGATCAGCAGCAATGTTTGCATGGAACGTCGCAATGCATCTGTCAAAGGCAGGACACTCACCTCCTTCAAAGAGATTTTAAAGAAATCTCATTAATTTTGAAAAAAAGTTGTATATGGTGTGAATTACAAAATTAATAAGGTCATCATTTGTGCAATATTAAATGATAGAATATTCTTTATTAAAACAGGATTCACGTCTTGCAAGTAAATAACAATGCTGTAAAAAGCAAGATTTTCTTTTTGGTGAGGTGCTCAATAATTATTAAATTTAACTTAGTAGGAAAATAATGATAGCAATTCGACTCTCCACAGTATGATATTTTCAGGGTTAATTTTGCCGTTATATCGAATGTAAACACAAGGTATCTTTAAGAATGATACCTTTATTATCATTTCAGGAATAATGAGCATAATAATTAACGAAAATTTGATATATTGTTTATCATATTCCCACAAAGAAATTTTTATCCATGAAAATTGAACTTTATAAATACAAAAAAGTGTTTACACCTATAGGTGTACATTTAAAAATACCTGGTGGTTCTATGGTCGGGTTTACAACGTCTGTCACAAACCAAGCCGTTGTTGCTGAATTATATTGAAGACATACGTTACTAGGTAGCTATGAACAGATCATTATTTAAAGTAGATAAAGAAGCATATTACTGAAATGAAAACATTTTTATGATGCAAGTGTACAAGCATATTACTGAAATGAAAACATTTTTATGATGCAAGTGTACATGTATACATGTAAAAGTTAAAAATACAACAAACAATTAAAAATTACAAATAACATGTACGTGTACGTCAAAGTAAGGACACAAGTACACTCACTCGTACAAATTTAAGATCTCAATAGAAATAAGTCACAAAGGTAAACATATTTAATAAGGTATCATTTTCAAACATCTTTCGGGATATCAATGAGGGTTGTTACAAGATCAAATTTACCATAAAAAGATTAAATCTTATTGTTATATTATAAAATCCATATGTTTATCCTACAAAAAAGTCATACTTACTTTCGTTTTCTTGTGTAATGCTAGAGCAAGGAATGTATTCTGATAAACAGAATAATACAAGTATTATATATAATAAATATAAATGAATAAACACATTAAAAAATGAATAAGTAAAAGCCAATATATAATTAAATGATTTTAAAATAATTGATGAAAGGTAATAGTGATGATATAATTTTGTACTTCTCTATCTCGGAATCTCAGAAAATCAAAGTCATGAATACAAAAGGTCTACTTTAATCTTTGCGGGTATAATCCTCATTTATTTGCTTGAATATACGATACAGGCTTAAATATTTTTTTTTGTTTGACTGCAGGATATTGCGATAAATTAAAAAAAAGATTAAAATATCTGACGTAAAGTTATTCAAATTATTCTTTAAAAAATGCCGAAACCACAATTTTTTCTGCCATAATAAAATAAACAGTTCAAATAATGCACCTACCTTTAAAAAATAAAATTGTAAAGAACATCAATCCACTATTTCCTGAATTCATAACTGCTTGGTGACTTTGATAATTTGGAGATGAGATCTTATCCCACCAAAAATATTTGTAAATTAAGTATCTCTGTAACCGAAAATTTATTTTTTGCAAATATTTATAAAATCTTGTGTGATATACCTACATAAGGTTAAATGTGGAGAGCTGACTGGCAGGAAACTTTGAGGATGGGAGGTAAGGATAGTCGGTATAATGCACAAAGTTGTTTTGTGAAGGTAATCATGTACAATAAAAAGCTCTTATTTGTTTATGGGTGTGCTGATGCTACATGCTACTACATCTTAATTCTAGAAGAAAGAAAAAGGCAAATTTAATTTTTTTCTGCATGAAAAGGAATTTGAATTTTTGCATATGTGCCGATATCATTGAACATTTACAGACCGTATCAGGTGCATTTTTCAGGAGTACTGTGCACAATATAATCACGAAATGGTTTTAAAAATATGTGAATACTTAAAAATTTCATGAACAAGGAACGTTTGGACAATTTAAAGAACAAAAAAAAAAATTACGATTTTCTAACTTTATATACAACTATTCCCAATGAAAAAACTAAAATTCATGATTTTTGACATCATTGACTGCTGCTATTTCAATAAAATAGAACCTGTCAATTTGCATACCTTGTCGTAAATTGCATTGTCATTTGCAAAATTATTTTGTTAAAAAAGCATTCTTATTGTACATACAAGCACTCTGAAGTTGATATTAAAAAGAGTTTCTGATTGACAATATCTATGTGGTTTTTGGAGATCAGGTCTTGCAGCAATCTTTTGGAATTCTTATGAGTGCCCCGTTATTAGCAGACCTATTTTTGTATTCATATGAAGCAGAATTTGTTGAAAAGCTTATACATGAAAAGATGAATTGATTGCATTTTGTTAAACGTCCCTCTCGTGAATTTTTCATTCATATAGAGACGCCATCACTTGCCAGCCGGTGGCGAGCTAAAAATGTTGTCATACTCGGCACTCATGGCCATTGAGCAGAAAGGCTAAGGTTCTTTTTCGTGCCAGCACGTACCACGACACGGGACCTCGCTTTATACGGTCTCATCCGAAGGACTAGTCTTCACATCTCACTTCCTTACTTTGCGACTCTGGAGCAGACGCTCTAACCACTGCATCTTGCGGGCGACTGTACATGAAAAGAAAAAAAAAAACTCTTCCTGTTACCTTCAACTCGACATTAGGATAATTCGTCGACATATTGTCAATTAACAATGGTTATTTTAATTCTTAGGTCAATAAGTTATATCCTGGTGAGCTTGAAAAAAAAAGATACCACTGCCGAGTCGATCTGACACATCTCTGTTTCATATTTGGATGTTCTACTAGAAAAGAACGGGAATTACCGTCAATCTAGAAATTTTTACGTCGATTTTATTTTGCGAATCTGGGTCAAATAGCTGCTGATCAATTTTTACGTTTCAAAATTTTGCAAATGATCACTGCTTTGTATTCATTTTATTATAGTTGATTTTTTTTAGGAAAAATAATTTTGCGAATGCAATGAGCACGCAAATTTGCTATAAATTATCTACAGCAAAAATTTCCAGATCTACGGTATAATTTCTTTTCGATCGTCAACTTCCCTTACTTATGCAGCAATGTACCTTTATTACCTGCACACGAGGTTTACATCTCTCAGTTGATTCGATACGCATGATCATTTAATGTTTAAGAGGTCCGTGTTTGCTCTGCTCTTGATTTGTATTTTTAGTAAACTTTGAACTTGAATACTGTTCGAGATCTCCATATATGTCCTGACAATATTTATACCCTACAAGATGTTACAATAAAATGACGTTCAGAAAGATCTACTATGAAAGATTTAACCGTTTGAACGTGCAGCCTTCTAGAATCGAATTAAAAGAATACAAGTTGAAGCAAAGCAAATGTCTTCTGAAGAAAGTTTTCAACAACTGCAGCTTTAAGGTAAGGCACATCAATTTTTTGGGAGGATTTACATGAACATGTTTAAATGAATGCTTCTTTCTCTTAATTTTTCTTTAAGGAAAATGACGTTTCTCTTCTACTTGTAAGTAAGTAAAAAAATATAAAAATACTAGTACAACCAAAGACACTGAATTTCCTATTTATATCAACCCTGAACATCAAGCTATTCGCGCCCACTAAAAAGGGGATTCTTATCTCCAAACTAGCGTAAAGCCTTTAAAGAAAAGGAAGGATTTTATTGATATTAATAAAATATCAGGCCCATGTTCTTGATGATGGAAACTAATCTGCTCCTTTTGAGGTCACAAATGGTATCAAGCAAGGTTGTGTTCTTGCCCCAACGTAGTTCAGCTAGATGTTCACAGCTATGCTGACAGATGCCTTCTCGGAAAATGATCCAGGCATTGACATCAGATACCGTACGGATGGGGGAGTCTTCAATATGCAACGTCTGAGAGCGAAGACCAAGGTCCACATTGAAAGGCTGAGGGACTTTTTGATTTACAGACGATTGCGCCCTAAATGCGCAACAAAGGCTGTCATGCAAACAAGTCTGAACAGGTGTTCGGATGCTTGTGACAACTTTGGTTTGACAATAAGCCCTAGGTACTGGTCATGTTCCGACCGGCACCAAACAGCTCTTACACTGAGCTTAATATCTACATCAAATCTGAAAGCCTCAACCCTTTGGAAAAGTTTACACATCTTGGTTTCAGATTATCCAGAAATGGCCACATTGGCGATGAAGTAAACTCACGCATAGCTAAAGCAAGCTCAACTTTTGGTCGTCTAAACAAAGCAGTATAGGATCGACGATGCATTACTACAACAACAAAACTTTGTGTGTACACAGCAGTTGTACTGACAACTTTACTTTATGCATGTGAGACCTGGACGATATACCAGAGACACACTAGGAAACTAAACCACTTCCACACAGTTTGTCTCCGGGAAATGTTGGGCATCAAATGGCAAGACAAGATCCCAGAGTGAGACATTGAGGTTCTAAATCGGGCAAATATGTACAGCATCGATACCAAGCTACGCTCAAGTCAACTCCGTTGGGCTGGACATGTTCGTAGAATGGACGACTCATGAATCCCGAAGCAGCTTCTATACGGCATGTTATCAATAGTACACATTCCAGTGGTGGTCAGGAAAAACGATACAAAGATTCCCTGTAAGTGTCCATGAAACTGTTCCATATAGAACGTACAAAATGGGAAAACCTAGCACTTGATCGCAGTGCCTGGCGCTCAAGCGTGATGATGGGGCAAACCAGTACCAGGAAAAGATCAAGAACCTGGCAGAACAAAAACGTACAAAGCGTAAAGAGAGAGCAGCCTCTGTTGACACTCCACTTGGACCTTCCTGTCCAATTTATGAAAGGACGTTCCATGCGAAGATTGGAGTCATCAGCCATCTTCGCATTCACAACAAAACATAGAAACATACGAGATGTTATTATGGTCATCTTTGATAACGGAGGACGAATTATCAATGTTTAGTACCCAAGGGTACTAATAGTGCCCATGAGCTAGAAGATTTGTTAACTGCCTTCTTATGAAAGAGTATTTCTTTATTCCACTGAACCCTTTATCTGAAAGGAAAAAATCACAATCTGACGATAAATTATAAAGTTCTAACATTGAAAGGTAAGAAAATCTAAAATTTTCATATCTTGAAATTTGTCATTTTTTTTTTTATTAAATGAGAATTATTCTTAACTTTACACTCGAGATGATGTAAAATGCTGCTCAAGTTTCTGATTGACAATGTCTATGTAGTGTTTGGAGACCAGGTAAAATCTATTAAAGTTCGGAGGGGTGCAAATAGTACTCATGAACTAAAATATTTGTTTTGTTTTCTTAAAAAAGAGTATTTGTTTATTCAAAAACTTCTTCCGAAAAGAAAGAAGATATGGATGGCAATCTAATACAGAGTATATGAACTTTGGTAAAGAAATGATGAAAGAATTACAGATAACGAACAGAATTCAGGATCAAAATCCATAAAACAAAACAAATTAGGTGCAGAGCAAACACGAACCTCCAAAACATCAGAGATGGGATCAGGTGCCATTGAGGAGTAACCATCTCCTGCCGACCGGTCACACCCGTCGTGTGCTCCTTGTCATGATCGAGAAATAACAGGAAAATCCGCTGTCAATTCAATGTATAAATAATGGACCAACAAATAGCATGAAAAACGTCAGTCAGCATTTGACTCAATGATAAATTGTATTTGCTGACAAGGTCATTGTTTCGACCATAGAACTTACGAAATGATGACTTGAAACGAGACTGCAGATATTCCTGTTTCATCAACTTGTTTGTCAATAATTTACCTCGTTTTAGAAATTGTTCATACGTAGAGCATGCTCTTGCGTATCGAATCAACTGAGATACATTAACTCCATCTGCAGGTGATGAAGGTATATTGCTGCATAAGAAAGTTGACGATAGAAAAGATAAAGTCATCACGTTTATCATAGAGCTTGCTTGTTAGATCACCATTAACGTCTTTTTCAAGTAAAATATCCAAATATGAAACAGATGTGTCAGACTCTTTTATCTTAAGCTCACCAGGATTCTCAGTATATCGTATAGACATAAGAATGACAATTACAATTGTTAATTGACAATACGTCGTCGATATATCTAAATGTCGAGTTGAAGGTCATAGGAAGTGTTTTCTTCTTTTCACGCATAAGATTTTGCACAAATTCTGCTTCGTATGAATTCAAAAATAGGTCTGCTAATAACGATGCACAATTGGTACCCATGGAGTTTCATAAATTCTATGGATTATTTTTATTCAATGACCTTATTTGCAAAAAAGTCAGGATATCGAATGTTGACTGGCGTTTCAATTCATTCTATTCTTGAATTTTCTGCTGGATACTCCGTTACTCAATCAAAACGTGGGCTTACTGTTTCGTGGTGCCTGTTTTAAACTTGGATTATTGTTAGGGGCTTTGTTTTCTTTGCACCCAATTTGTAATGCTATTTCTATAAAAAAAAATGAAGTTTATAAATTTACTAACATTGTTTTTGGTCATTTGCATCATTTCTTTTTTAAATATATTCTGATCATACATATAAGTACTATAACGTTGATTGTAAAAAAAAATAATGAGTTTCTGATTGACAATACCTTTGTAGGTTTTTGAGAGACCAGATCGTCCGACAATCTCTCAAATTCCAATGGATAATGGCGTGTCGTTTTTAGCAGACCGGATTTTAGCCGGGCTTATTGCTCAAAGAGCATTTGCCGGCTTATGTCATCCTGTTCAAGACAGGATGTCAACCCCATAGTCGCCATTTTAAAGTTATGTGTAAAAATATAGTTTTTACTCTCAACAGCTTCTAAGATAATACAAACGCTAAATAAAGCAACATAAATAAAACGAAGTTTTATCTAAATAAATAAACATCAGTAGTAATGACTTTGAAAACCTCAGTCTTAAGTCAAAGAACATAGTTTATTAGCTTAAGGATTTCTGATAATCAGTGTTATCGTAGTTCTCTACACTAACGAGGAAAAACAGGAGAGGGAACCAGACTGGCCTGTTTGTTTACATTCAGCCGTAGTACCAGATTAATTTTGATTCTGACAAAATCGGACCGTGGTATTTGGATCAAAAACTCACTGTCAGTGTCTTATAATTCATATTGCTAGTTTTAAAATAATTTTTTCATCAGAATTTTTAATCTGATATTCTTGTTATTTATCTGTTAATACAATATTAACGTATGATTCATGTAAGAAATTCATTTTACTCTGTAAATGAGCCCGGCTCTCTGTACTTCTGAGTACTTTGTTGTATTCATATTATGCAGAGTTTGTTCAAAATCTTATATACAAGAAGAAGAAAACACTTGCTGCAACCTTCACCTCGACATTTAGATATATCGACGACGTATTATCCTTTAACACTTTATACAGTTACTTTCTTCCATACATCTATGTCGACGCAATAGATTAAAGTCATATACGCTATATGAACGCCGAATTTTGTGTGAAACAAAATGATTAATGATTTAAAACACATGAAGTGTAATAAAAAATAATACTTTCAACGAAATTGTACTATAGATGTCGTTGTAATAACAAAACAATTAAACATATCTAGGAATTAAGAATTCAGTCTTTTCATGAATATTGATGAAGGAAGTGCGTGAACAGTAGGCCTATATTTAGAAACACATGTCCACGGGAAATCACAGACAAAGAGGTATGTTGCATTTTGACAACAATTATTAATATAAGGTCAATATGAGTCATAACAGAGATGATGGTTGATACTGAATACATTAAAAAGATAACTACCATTAAGAGTAAGACGCTTGCCAACCACGTCAAAAGTGAGTAGTATCTCAAACGGCCTACCTTGTTTTCTTTACACCACGTGAGTTTATCAATCTAAAAGTAGCGACGGCGTCACGTGATGGATTTATTTAAAAATAGCTATTTTTCTTTCCTTGCAGGATAATAAATAATTATAATTTGATAACTTTGTAACACGTTTAATTTTAATGGTGTAATTTACAGTATTTTCGTAACTTTAATTGATAAACAAATTATATCAATTTCCTATGGTATTTTTACTGGCGCAAGTTATAGCTTGTATACTTTTAAAGTGAGATTGAAGTAAAAGATACGACAGAGACTGACACATAGCTTTATATTTCAATGTTAACTAGATCAAGGATGTACATTGTAGTGATGTCATAAAAATAAAGCTTTATGATAAACTTGATGATTTCAACTTCCCGTACTTAAGTAGCAATACCTAAACAATCTCAAAATTATCTACCTTTTTTTCGTTTTCCCTCCCATGACACGGAGCTGCACACAGAAGATGTAACTGCTCGGGTGGAAGATGCTCACTCCTTATTGGACATCCCACCTCCAATGAGGTCTGTGTTTGCGCTGCTCTTTTTAATACCCCTGCTTGAAAAACGCTTATCCTGCACTACTCCTCTTATACCAATTCATGAAATACGGGAAACTTTAACATAATCTTTGTTACATATTGCTATTTTGCTCCTCCAATTTTAATTTTTTATCGGACATATATTTTGGGTTTCCCATAGCAAAACATGGACACTGCCATCTTTCTATAATATTGAAGGTACCCATCTCTTACTCTTTATTACCAAATACCATTGTGCACCTCCTATTTTACTTTTTGATCTGACTATTATTTCGTGTCTCCCAGAGCAAAACATTGATTTTGCCACTATAATAACTTGGAAGACGGAGTGGGGGTATCATTTAGTGAGCTCAGTGCTCAGAGGACCTCTAGTTTGTATTGTCTGAATAGACTTTTGAGCTTGAATACTTTTGTCATCTCCATATATCATTTATTACTGTTTAGTTTATCTTTGTTTTAATACAGTTCTTTCTTAAACTGAACAAGATACATACATGAAAAATAATATATGCAAAATATTCAAAATAAATAAGAATCAAATGCTAATCCAAGTTCCTTATAGTATAACAAATTACCTATTCTTCCTCAATTTATGTAAACAATAATTTCGGAAGTTACACAATTTAGTTTTTAGCTAGATAACACTGAAATATATTTAGACATCCATTACATGTATGTATCCAAGAAACAGTAGGAGGAGGATAATGTTGAGTCTTGAGATACCACCATACACTGTGCTACCTGTAATGATGTCAACATATAAAAAAAATTAATATGAAATTTTCAGAAAGATGACATTTTAGAATTGCATACAGTAGTAATCGAGCTGGTCATGTGATACTAAAATGCTAAATGATAGATAAAGAGAATAATGATAAGTCAATCGGATTTGAGGCAGGTTTTTATTCTACTGTTTTCCGACATGAAGAAAATAACAGAAAAAATAATTATCAAAGCGGCGCCTTAATATTATTAGTTACACAGTCAGTTATTGACCTAATACGGAGTCATACAGGGTGTGAAATGGAAATCCGTATTGGGCGAGGCGAAGCCGAGTCCCAATACGGATATCCATTTCACACCCTGTATGACTCCGTATTAGGTCAATAACTGACTGTGTTACGAATTTATCCCGCTGAAGACCATTTTAAATATGCCAAAAATATATATGCATATTATGAAAGTATCAAGTTTTAAACAAATAACAATCAACATAACATATTTTAACAAGAAATTTAACTTAACTACCTACGCATAACTACGGAAGCCCATTTAGGACCTATAAAAAGATTTTTGAAATTCGATATTATAACGAATTGTCGAATTTGTTATAACGATTTTAATTCATTTTAACAAATTCTTTTAATTCATTTTAACGATTTAAATCTGTTATAACAAATTTGTTGAATTCATTATAACGAACACTTTTATTTGTTATAACCAATTAAATTCGTTTGAACGAATTCAAAAATTTGTTATAACAAATTAAATTGTTTAAACAAATTCTACAGTTTGTTATTACAAATGAAATTCTTTATAACAAATTCCAAAGATTGTTATAAAGAATCAAATTCGTTTAATTCATTATAATTTAATTCAATTCATAATAAAAATTATTGATATCGTTTAAACGAATTCAAATCGTTATAACAAGTTTTAAAATCCGTTAAAACGAGTTAAATTCGTATTAACAGATTTTTGAATTCATTATAACGAAATCAACAAATTTGTTATAACAGATTTAATTCATTATAACGAATTCAAAGAAATTTTTATAACTAATTAAATTCGTTATAACAATTTCGACAATTGGTTATATCGAATTCAAAAATATTTTTCGATAGGTCCTAAATGGGCTTCCGTACATAACGTTTCTTAGCCGCCATTTTTTTGCTAGCGCTCTTGAGCGCTAGCAACTACGTTAGTCCAAATTCCTTGAATACGCATGCTCGGCTTCACGGTCGTGCATTCTGGGAAAACTGTGAAAACTACTATAGATAGACCGTACGATAACAATTTCGTTTTATCATATGTTGTAGCATTAAATAAATGTTTATTTATTGTGTAACTTACACTTTGAAGATAACTTCATATTTGTAATACTTCAAATTTTCCGATTTTTCGAGCCGAAAAGCCCGAGTCATTATCTGATTGTTCTCAACAAAGACAAGGGAGGTTTTTTTTTTTTACGTCTAAGCACAACCAAAGAGAGACTCTAATTTCTGATTGGTCAAATTCAGCTAATCTAACAAATTCCAGAAACAAGAATTTACACTAAAAAAAACGAATAAATCCATTATTTATATTTTAAAAAAAATTCTGCTGCGTATGGCTTTTAACCACAGGCACCTGACGTTACTTCTTTTTCTTTTAATAAAAAAATATACACATACCTAATAAAAAACAAGGTCCCCTTCGGCGCCATCTTGAATTTTTCTAGGTCTGTCACATCCACTTGTATTTTCGTCTTCAGGAAACTCCGTCAAATAAATTCCCTGCAACCATATTCTTTCTGCGGCCAGTCTTTCGAGGTCTAAACTTACGGACACTGCAGCCAGAAGGGCGCATCACACTTGCAAATCACACTTGCAAATATTAAAAATCCCTCGTCAAACTCGATCTACTGCTTCAACAATCCGAGAAATCGCCAAACGGAGACCGGAAGTTTACATCAATATGCTAATGGGAATTCCGTATTTGTCAGTTTTGTGGTGGATCTAAAGCGGCGTGTTATAATTACTTTGAAATTTTAATAAATATTTCGATTATTGAAATGAAAAAAAAATTACAAAATGGGAAAAATAAAACACTTCTTATAAATACACCTGTAAAATATGCTGTAATAATCTATTAATACAGATCGTTGCATTCGAAACAATCTTGAATAAAAGAGGGAGGGGGTGCTTGAAAAAAAAATCAACAATAAATCATCTAGAGTTAATTGAATGGTTTTCAAAAAACAATAGACTGCAAACCATCCAGTTATATATATATGCATATATATCTGGCATATGCTTAATTGAAAAGGGGAGGGGTCACACTGATAAAAGGATATGTAATGAAATCAAATATTAGCTTATGCAACACGTATATGTATAATCTGTCACCAAGAAAAAAATATAAAAATGTCGCCATGCCACTACTTTATCACACGTGCGTACATACTTTAAATAAACAAAGTCAATCTTCTCCACGGATAGCGCTTAATCAGGGCATCAATAATGACAGTGTTATTCATTTAGTGCATGTAAGTAGGAACTTACAACCGACTCAATATTTTGTCTCGAAAATGTTCATTGATCAGCTAGCAGGATCAGGCCGATCTTCGACATTTACAAAATATAATCGCTTTGATCAAGCTATATCGAAATTATTTTGAGAGAAATAAAATGAATGTTCTTACATGTATATTACGTTGTATTATTGTCTGAATTATTGTTTTTGGAATAAGTACTAACTTTCTCCGGTTATCTTTAAAAAATAAATCGTACAAATATATTGACCAATCAAAAAGGGCTTTCCCTAAGAATTTCAAGTCGTATGTAAACTTCCGGCCCCCCTTTGGCGATTTCTTGGATTGTTGAAGCAGTAGATCGTGTTTGACGAGGGATTTTTAATATTTGCAAGTGTGATTTGCAAGTGTGATGCGCCCTTCTGGCTGCAGTGTCCGTAAGTTTAGACCTCGAAAGACTGGCCACAGAAAGAATATGGTTACAGGGAATTTATTTGACGGAGTTTCAGACGAAAATACAAGTGGATGTGACAGACCTAGAAAAATTCAAGATGGCGCCGAAGGGGACCTTGTTTATTAATAGGTATGTGTATATTTTTTTAATTAAAAGAAAAATAAGTAACGTCAGGTGCCTGTGCTTTTAACCTAACAGTTCTTGAAAAAGATGACCCAAAGAACCAAGCTACTTCACATCTTAATCCACATTCGGAACTCTGTATTTTCTTTGCGACATTGCCAAGAAATTCTATTCTTAAACCAGCTCATAGTGATACAATGCCTCAATCGGCATCTTTACCGTATTATATAGAGTCTCCCCCCTCTCCAGTAAAGGATATAAATGTTCCTTTGCGTCAAAACTCCAATAGGTCAACCCCCCTTCGTTTCTTTACCTATGTGTCTATAAAATAAACTTCACAAAACAATTACTAGCATAACTTTATCACACTCCAGCCTCGATAAAAATTAAAGAATTCAGCAAAATAAATCACTTGATCACGGATCCTCCTTTCTGTGTTTACAAATTGCTAAGGCGCTAGTTCACCTATCTTTTTTAAAGGATAAACTTGTATTTACAATAACAACGCTTCGAACGGAATCGCGTGCCCGATTTTCATTTTACCCCTTGACGGCGACGTAATACGGAAAATTTCAGGGCGTCATGTGATTAGCTTTTATCTAATCAGTATTCTACAAATTTGTCTGAAGCGGGATAAAATGTTGATCGTAATAAATATTTTTACCTGGATTAACTTAGAAAATACGAACGTAAGCCTACACGTAAGCCAATATTACCTGAAGATCCCGAAGAGCACCCGCAAGCGTCGGCAAGGGCTTTTGTTATGATATACGGTGTGTCGAGGATGTCCTTATTACCACAACTTTGGGCAGCTTCGAACACACATGACGCCATGACTTTAAATTTGCTTAACAA
>PRKT01000036.1:893170-918365 GCA_003671525.1 Saccostrea glomerata | reverse complement strand
AAAGTTCTCAAAATCAGTTCAATTTTTCTATTCATTAGCTTCCCTTATTATGTCGCAATACATACTCATCACCTGTATTGGGGGGTAATTAATGTTATTGTTAAAGAAGTTGATAATACAAGAATATCAACAGTCTCTTTAAATTCATCATATCGGCTTGTAACTGATTTGAACAGTTTTAGAATCTATTTATTTCCCATGCAGAGCTGCATCATGGTATAACAATGCATATCTTGAACTGTACATAAATGATAGAAATAACCTTTAGATTATTTTAGTATTGTCTGTAAAATAAGTAAGTCAATTCATTGAACAACAATGCAATTTCTAGAACATTTAATGATTAAACATGCCAACCTGCAAACCAAAGCAGCATTACTTGGATCAGCAGCAATAATTGCACGAAACGTCGCACTACATCTGTCAAACGCAGGGCATTCACCACCTTTCAAAGAGATTTTAAGGAAATCTCATTAATTAAAAAAAATTGTATATAAGTTGATTTACTAAATTAATGAGGTCATCATTTATGCAAATATTAAATAATGGAATATTCGTCGATATCATGTTTTAAGTTATGATACAGTTTTCTGAGAACTTAAATGTTAATTAAGAAGGATATGGAGATAACGAACAGTATTCAATATCAAAGTAGGAACAGGAATAGGAATACAAAATAGGAAGAGAACAAACACGGACCTCTGAAACATCAGAGGTGGGATCAGGTGCCATTGGAGCAAGATTCATCTAGTGGGAAAATAACAATGCTGTAAATGGCAATATTTTATTTTTTGTGAAGTGCTCAGTAATTATTTAATTTAATCTTTGTAGGAAAATAATAATGTTAATGTGACTCACCATAATATGATATTTTAAAGGTTAGTTTTGCCGTTATATCAAATGAAAACACAAGATATCTTTAAGTATAATACTTTATCATCATTTAAGGAATAATGAGCATAATAATTAAAGAAAATTTGATATACATGTATTGGTTATCATATTTCCATGAAAATTGAAATTAATAAATACAAAAATAGTGTTAACACCTATAGATGTCATTCAAAAAATACCTGGTGGTTCTATGGTCGGGTGTACAACTTCTGTCACAAACTGAGCCGTTGTCGCTGAATTATATTGAAGAAGACATACGTTACTAAGTAGCTATGAGCAGATCATTTTTTAATGTAGATAAAGAAGCATATTACTTAAAGATAAATACATTTTTATTATTCAAGTGTACATGTATATATGTACAAGTTAAGAATACAACAAACAATTTACAAATTACAAAAACATATACGTGTACGTCAAAGTAAAGACACAAGTACACATACGCGTACAAGTTTAAGATCTCAACCTCTTTTAAAAAATGATAAAATATTTCACACTTAAAAAATTTTGATCAGGAAAATATAGAATATAAATAAGTCACAAAGGTAAAAATATTTAATAAGGTATCATTTTCGGGAAATCAATGAGGGATGTTACAAGATCAAATTTACCATGAATCCCCTCGGGCTAAAAATTAAATCTTATTGTTATGTTATAAAATCCATACATGTATGTTTATCTTACAAAAAAGTCATACTTACTTTCATTTTCTTGTGTAATGCTTGAGCAAGGAATGTATTCTGATAAACCGAATAATACAAGTATTATATATAATATAAATGAACAAACACATTAAAAAATAAATAAGTAAAAGTCAATATATAATTAAATGATTTTAAAATAATTGATGAAAAGTAATAGTGATGATTTATATAATTTTGTACTTCTCTGTCTCGGAATCAAAGTCATGAATACAAAAGATCTACTTTATTCTTTGCGGGTATAATCCTCATTTATTTGCTTGAATATACGATACAAGCTGAAATATTTCTTTTTGTTTGACAGCTGGAAATGTTGTGATAATTTAAAAAAAAAAAAGATTACAATATCTTTAGTATAGTTATTCAAATTATTATTAAAGAAATGCCGAAACCACAATTTTTTCGCAATGATAAAATAAACAGTTCAAACCTCTAAAAAATAAAATTGTTAAGAACATCAATCCACTATTTCCTGAATTCATAACTTCTTGGTGACTTTGGTAATTTGGAAATGAGATCTTAGCTCACCAAAAATGTTTGTAAATTAAGTGTATCTGTAACCGAATTATTGTTTGCAAATATTTATAAAATCTTTTTTGATATACCTACATAATGTTAAATGTGGAAAGCTGACTGGCAGGAAACTTTGAGGATGGGAGGTAAGGATAGTCGGTATAATACACATAGTTGTTTTGTGAAGGTTATCATGTACAATAAAGAGCTCTCATTTGTTTATGGATGTACTGATGTTACATTTTACTATATCTTCTAGAAGAAAATACAAGGTCAATTTAATTTTTTCCTGCATGAAAAGGAATTTAAATTTCTGCGTATAAGCCGATATCATTGAACATTTACAGATTGTATCAGGTGTATTTTTTCTGGGTAACTGCGCACAATAAAACCAAGAAATGGTGTAAATTAAATGTGAATACTTAAAAATTCCATGGAACTTTTGGACAATTAAAAAACGATTTTTCAACTATATTTAAAATTATCCCCCTTGCAAAACTATAATTAAGGCTTTTGACAACATCTGCTGCTTTTTCAATAAAAATTGAATCATTATGCAGTATATTTACATACCTATCGTAAATTGGCCATTTGCTAAATCATTTTGTTAAAAGCATTCTGAATGTACATACAAGTACTCTGAAGGTGATATTAGAAAGAGTTTCTAATTGACAATATCTATAATACTGGTTTTTGGTCTTGCAACAATCTTTTGGAATTTCCATGAGTACCAATTGCTCCCGTTATTAGCAGACCATATTTGCATTCATATGAAGCAAAATTAGTTCAAAAGCTTACACATGAAAAGATCAATTGATTGTATTTTGTTTAACGTACCTCTCGAGAATTTTTCACTCATATGGAGATGCCACCACTTGCCTGTGGAGCTACAAATTTTTTCCTATACTCGGCACTCAGGGCCATTGGGCAGCGAGGGTTCTTTTTTCGTGCCAGCACCTACCTCGACACGGGACCTATGTTTATACGGTCTCATCCGAAGGACCGGTCCCCACTTCCTAAACACTGCAACACGCGGGCGAACAGAAGAGAACAGAACTCTTTCTTCAACTCAACATTAAGACACTATAGTATTTCAACGACATATTGTCAATGTAATAATGGTTATTTTCATTCTTAGGTCAATAAGATATATCCTGGTGAGCTTGAAATAAAAGATACTACTCCCGAGTCTGAAACATCTGTTTCATATATTCTACTAGAAAATGTCGGAACTAATCTAACAACCAAGCTATATGATAAACGTGATGACGTTAACTTTTCAATCCTCAACTTACTTATGCAGCAATAAACCTTTATCACCTACCTACAAGGTTTTCATCTTACAGTTGATTCGATACTTATGATCATCTGATGTATAAGAGGTCCGAGTTCGCTCTGCTCTTGATTTATATTTTTAAATAAACTTTGAGCTTGAATACTGTTTGTTATTTCCGTGTATTTCCTGAAAATAATTAGGCCCTACAAGATGGTACAACAAATTTACGTTCAAAAAGAGTCCAATATGAAAGATGAACTATGACAAATTTAGTCGTTTGGACACGCAGATTTCTAGAATCGAATTAGAAGAATACAAGTTGAAGCAAAGAAAATGACTTCAGAATAAAGTTTTCAATCACTTCTGCTGAAAGGTCATGCACATCCAATTTTTAGGGATTTACCTGAACATGTATAAAAGAATGCTTCTTTTTCTTTATTTTTCTTTAAGGAAAATGTCGTTTCTCTTCTACTTGTAAGTAAGTGAAAAATATAAAAGTACCAGTACAACCAAAGAACGATTACAATCATCAAACTGCATTCTTACCCTCAAGTGTACATATCATTAATGTGAGCAAAAGAATTGAAAGAACTATATGCGGTATATTGCATATGTTTGCCCCCACAAAAGTCAAATTTTGAAAACTTCCTGAAATGTGCTGAATTCAATAAATTGTACGAGAAATATAAGTTAACAGAAAATATTATAGTTCCAGAGCAGTGTATTCACAATTTCTGTTTTTATGACGTCACAAACTAGTCCGATTTTATATCCTTTTTCAGAAAGAGGACGAAATGGACAAAATTTCAACAATTTAAGCTTTAAAATTTATAGAGCGCATGTGTGTTCAGGAACAATATTGACATATTTCATTGATATTATCATTCTACACATTATATCAAAATATTTATCCTGAACACACATGCGCTCGGTGACTTTTATTTAAAATATCGACGAAATATGTACATTTTTCTGCAAAATTCATTAAAAAACTGAAATTTACGTCATATTTGTGACGTTATTACGTACATATGACGTCATTACTTATGAAATTATTCAGTGCTTTGAAGTCAGCATATACTCCCCTGTTTAAGGACTTAATTAAATATTACTCCATCAAAGTTTGATTTTGGGGGGCAAATGTTGGTTAATACCGCATATAGTTCTTCGTGATACTTGTTTGTTTTTTGTAATACAGTAGTTCATATTGAAAACAAATATTAATTTAAACATTTTTTATTGATAACCCAACAGAAATGAATGGCGAAATTAGGCATTAAAAAAAATGAATTTCCTATTTATATAAAACCTTAACATAAAGCTATTCGCGACCACTAAAAAGGGGATCTTGTCTCCAAACTCGTGTAATGTCTTTAAAGAAAAGGAAGGCTTTCATTGATGTAAGCAAACTACCAATAAAAATCTTAAATCTGATTTGATAGGAACTAGGTCACACTTGCAGAATTTTTTTTTATTAAGAAAGAACAAAGGAAATTCCAGATTTGCATAATGTTCAATTTATAACTTTGCATTATTTTACACTAAGCGCAATATTTATATTTAAATATAGTTAATTAAGTCACGTCGTCTGTAGTTTTATCTGAAGTCCCAATACAACTAGGCCCAGCAGGAGATGCATTGCATTCAATAGGCGACTTTTTGAAATGCTTCCTGAAATATAAATAAATTTATATTACATGTATTATAATTGAAAGCATTCAGAATGTTTTTTATAAAGGAAAAAGAGAGTTAAGACATTAACATTAGCATGTACTCTTATATGGGTGTTTATCTTTACTGAGTATTTTTGCCACGAGTTTTAGCCTCCTTCCCAAAGATGTGTTTCTAAAATGATTGGTTAAAACTCAAATGTACCTAATCATTAGATAAGCAGATCAATTTATTTTTCAAACTAATAATTCTTAATCTTATGGTCATTTACTAACAGCATCAAATGTTAATTAAAATCAACCATGATAACTTGTTGGCTACATATTTTGCTACAGTTGAAATTGATTAAAAGTAAATAAAGGATTTAAATACTGAGTTACTGACGCAAATACTCATTGGCCACATTTTCCTCATATGTAAATTCAAATATACATTCGATATTTTCCAATCATTCATATGAAAAATATAAGCCATTAATTTTTCTCTATACTTGTTTTGTCATCAAAAATAATTTCGTGTGCATTTAATTTCGTTGTTTTAAAACTAACCCTATTAAATATATCGTCAGATAAAATTTCGTGTGGGATTTAATTTCGTTGAATGTTGTTAACAGCGAAATAAACGAAATTTAACCCCCCACGAATATTTGTGCTTTTACAGTATTCCAAAAAAGAATGAAAGGCTTGTAAAGTATAATATAATTTAATTAAAATTGTATCCGTTTATTCAACATTGTAAACTGATGCTCCTGACAAGAGATGTAGGACCAAGAGGACATTCTGTTTTAACAATAAGTAAGGTTTCTTAGTAAAAGAAACCTGTCAAAGCGGCATTCTTCCTTTATATTAAGGGACGGGTTTCAGTGCCTACAGATTAGCTTACAAAAATTAGACGGAAAGATTATTGTAATAGTTTTCATGAATATTGTTATTTCAATGTTTTTCAATAGAAAATAGTTACAATCAGTTTTATGACGTAATCTTACCAGATGACCCCGAAGCACACTGACAAGAGTCTGCAAGAGCTTTAAAAATGAGAATCCGCTCTTTTGCTATTGAATCATCATCCAAACAATACACAGGATCTCCTTGGAGGCAGGTCACCAGAGTTTGTAATTCACTTAAATAAAACATCAAACCAACCAAATAAAAAAATCAACAGCTCACTTCAAAACCATATTTTTTTTAGCATTTGACTAGCCTATGCCTGCAGCACAAGCTTATAACCAAACTTTTTAAATGCAGGGCCATTGGCAAGGTCTCCCTGTTTTGTTTACAAAACTTAATACTTTTCAACTTTATACACAACCATTCCCTGGGATATATTAAAGTCCAGGCTTTTTAATATCCTTGACAGCTATTTTACTTTACTTTACTTTAATAAAAATGGAATTCGTTAATTTACTTACCTTGTCATTGCATGGTCATTTTCAAAATTATTTTGTTAAAAACATTCTGATTGCATACACAAGTACTCTGAAGTTGACATCATAAAGATGCTTGAGTTTCTGATTGACAATATCTATGTTGTTTTTGGAGACCAGCTATTACTACAATATCATGGAATCACATGAGTATCAATTGCGCCTTTTATAAGCAGACCTATTTTTGTATTTATATGAAGCAGAATTTGTACAAAATCTTATGCCTGAAAAGAAAAAAAAAAACACTTTGCTGTGGCCTTCAACTCGACATTTAGATATATCGACGACGTACTGTCAATTTTAAATGCTAACTTCCATTCTGATATCGAAACGATATATCTTGGCGAGCTTGAGATAAAAAAAATACCGCAAAGTCTGACACATCTTTTTCATATCTGGATATTTCACTTGAAAAGGACGTTAATGGTTATCTAACAACCAAGTTTTATAATGAACGCGATGACTTTAACTTTTCAATGGTCAAGTTCCCTTACTTATGCAGCAATATACCTTCATAACCTGTATACCCAGTTCATATAGTTGATTCAACACGCAAGAACATGCTTTAAATATGAACAATTTAAATTGAATTATTGACAAAGAAATTGATGAAACAAGAATATCAGAAGTAATCATTTCGTAAGTTCTTTGGTCGATACAATGATCTTGACAGCAAATACAATTTATCATAGAGTCAACTGCTGACTGACGTTTTTCATAATAATTGTTAGTCTATTATTTATATACTGAATTGACGACGGATTTTTTCCGTTATTTCTCGATCACATGAGCACATGGCCGGTGTGACCTTTCGGCAGGATATGCTTACTCCTCCATGGCACCACTGATGCTTTGAATGTCCGTTTTTGCTCTGCTCTTTTTTTATATGTTTAATGGACTTTTTATCTTGAATACTGTTCGCTATATCCATCTATTTCATTCAATATGCTTCAAAGATTTAAATGTTATGCTGTTTTAAAGTACCTATGAATGAAGGAGCAGAAGGAAGACTGACCATTCTTATATTTTTTGGAGTGGAGGAGAGAAACACGCGTGAAAATTTTAGTAGAAAAGCAAGTTTTCTATCACTGTAGAAAATTATAATATTTTTGATAAAAAAAAAATGTTAATGTAACATAATGGATATTTGAATAAACATTCAATTTCAAGTAGATGTAGATAAAAGAAGAAAAATAAAAAAGATTGAATAAAATATTGTAAAAATGTTAATTTCATTGCTCAATTTTCCGTTGTTGTGAAATGATCACATATTATAAACAACTTTGCATGACTAAATTAACATGCCTACCTGCAAACTAAAATCTTGTTACTTGGATCAGCGATGACTTTTGTAGTAAACGTCGGTAAGCAATTCGAGCAATTCCCTCCTTTCAAAAAAATTTCACAAATACTTTTTTGTGCAGAACTTCTCTATGTAGTACGTTTTTTTTTAAAATCGATATACATTATATCTCAGAAATATATAAAGTGAGTTTGAATGTTTTATTTCTAGAATACACTGTGTTAAAGCTTGCTTACTTTAATTTGATTAAAAAATGGCAGGAAAGCGATACCTGAGATGGTGTATTCAAATGGGAAAGAACCCCAGTAACAATAAAATTGTGTATATTTGAAATTATTTAGGAGTAATTTTCATTTGCATTTTATAGGGAAATTTGCATTTTTTAAAAATGGTATTACTAAGGAAATATTAAGAAAGAAAATTACCTGGGGGTTGATTGGTAGGATTGACAATGTCTGTCAATAATTGAGTGGTTGTTACTGAATAAAAGTGACAAAATACAAAATTAGAATTGTAATTATTCATGAACCAAAAATATTCACATGAACATATACCCCAAAAAATCCCCGCAATATTGTTTTTGGTATTGAAAAAGAAATTTGAAGCTAATTTTTGGTAAATTCCAAATATAATTTTTATCTAGAATGACTATGCTAAACTTTTCCCCCAGTTCATTTGCATTTAAATTTCACAACATGTACATTGAAACCAAATTGAAGTTTCTATTAAGACTTGAAGGACAGTAGGGAAATATGAAGAGTTTTTTGACAACGTCAGGGTATTTTACACAATATTAACTTGTGTATGGAAATGGAACATCTATTTTGCTTGGAAAGTTGTAAAAAAGTACATGCACCTGAGCTGCAGTGTATATTTAAAAGACGTTTTATATCAAAGATTGTTAGAAAGTCAGTAATAGGGAATCATTTAAAATGTCAATAAAATCATCAAGAGCTTAAAAATAATTTTCTTTTACAGTTTTCAATAAGGCACTATTAATGTGAGGCTAACTTAAAAATAATGTTTGTTTACGTTCCCACTCCCGACTCAGATACGAAAGGACAAAAATTGGTCGGTAATTTGGAGACATTTTTTTCTCAATAATCCGACTTAACTCAATATGAGTTAAGTCCCGTTATGGAGACAAATAGAGATAAAAAGTTCAGGGGAGATAACTCTCACTCAAATGCACTGACTTCATTTAGTCACATCCATTACGCATGTGCATTTGCTCTTCCTTTCCATCTTCCATCAGCCATTGAAGCTCAGCATCCCACCCACCTCTCCCAATTTACAAGATTTTGATGAATTGTTCTCTTGTGCCAACAAAATGTTGCTGCTGTCTTTGATTTCCTTTTTCAGTTAACATCCATTCTCTTGGCTACCAGCAGAAGAATCCGTTACATCCATTCCTTTGGCTACCAGCAGAAGAATCCATTACATCCATTCCCTTGTCCTCAAGCAGAAGAATCCATTTCCGCCGTCCTTGGCTACCAGCGATAGGACCCGTAACCTCACTTCCCTTGGATACCAAAAGGACCTATTAGCGTCATGGCTTTGTTACGTCTCATTGAAATGCAAAGTATATGGTCTTCTTACAGGCTGTTTTTTAATGCTGAATCGAATTTTGCTAGAAGCTCGCTGCTGATCCTGTTATCTTCCAGGGCCAGTGGCCAATAATTGAGCTTCCGTCATTGTGCCATTGCTATTGATTCTACGTCATATACTATTGATAAAGTCGACGTAGACCATTGTCTTTGTAATACATTGCTACCTGCTCATTGCAATTCATTTATCATTGAATATCATTGTATATCATTGAATATCATTGCATATTATTGCATAACATTGCATATCAATGCATATCATTGAATATCATTGTACCCATTGTGTAAATACATGTATACACTTTGCGTACATCATTGATTGAATATCATTGTTTATCATTGAATATCATTGTACCCATTGTGTATTAATTATTCAATATACACTTTGTGTACATCATTGAATTGATACTTTATGTACATCATTGTAGAGATACCTTGTGTACATCATTGTATTCATTGTATTGATGATTGATTTGACTATTGATTATATTGATGATTGATTTTGACTATTGATTGTATTGATGATTGATTTGACTATTAATCAATAAAGCCATGACAAAAACTGCCAACCATTCTTAATCTATTTTGTCGACATAACATTTAAGCATGAATGCTGAATTTTCAAAATGTATTTTTCACTTTGTGTATAAAATTTTGCTTTCTGGGGATTAAAAAGTTTTGAGTCGGGATATTTTTAGCCAGTCAGTCGGGAGAGGACAACCAAATATTTTTTTATAGAATGCCTGAGAGACAATTTAAAAGAATTTAATATACTAAGTATTCACCTTGCTTATAGGCTTCAAGTTCATTATAACTCCGATATGAAATTTAGAAATTTTAAAAATTCTTATTTTAATTCAATTATATACCTATATTGTATAAATTTTGTTTGACAGAACTTTCAAAGGGACGTGGACACAGTTTCAACTGATTTTTTTAAAACCAATTTTAATGCTTACAATTCCTACTGAAAGTTTCATCTTATGATCAGCAAAATGATTAAGAAACAAGATACAGAACTTAAAATTCTTCATAATGCCATCAAAGGTCATCCCTTGTTTTCGTTTACATATAGAAATATTATATTAATAACAAAACGAAATTCAGGAAATCACAAAAACTGTCTAATAGTATTAAGAATTAACTTCTTTTTTGACTTTATCTGCTATGAACGAACATATATTAGTATATCAACCTATGTAAACAAAAACATGACACAATCCATGTTCACATAACAAATTTTTACAGCGCTAAATCTGTCTCTCTTGTATCTCGACAAATAAAGTTCAAATTTTTGATGATCAATAGAGAGACCTTAGATAAAATTTGTAAAATAGAAAAATAAATTTGAAAATTTTTAGCTGAAAGTGTGTCCATGTACCGTAGAAAGGGTTAATAGGATATATAGCAGAAGTTATTTACTCTTTTCCAAGAGTGAATGAGCTTTAATGTTTCTAAAATACTAGTTGTCCTACTCTTATAAAGGTTTGATCCAAATTCATCAATGAATAAAATTACCCTCACCTCCTTGTGTTGTGATGATGGAAAGGGCACATTCTGATAAACACAAAAAGCAAAAAACAAAAAAAACGTTAATTTTTGACACAAGCTTCCTCTGTTTGCTCAATATACTAGTATCTGCCTTTCAAGGTTCGAGGGAAATGTATAAAATAAGTTCAATGTTTTCTGTGAGCAATAGCTTTAGTAACTTATTAAATTAATTATCATGGCAGAGCTTTATTTAAAACAAACATTTATAAGTGTTTATATAAATGGTCAAGTTACTAACGTCAATAGTGCAGACAAGCTACTTACCTATAAATAAAAACGCTGTGAAGAAAATCACTCGATTTGTTCCTGAAATCATAGCTGCTTGATGTCTTTTGTCAATATACTGGATCTTCTAAACCCGTGAAACAATTAATGATGAAGAAAACAAAAAAGCTGTTTTTCTTGTTTCTTATTACTAAAATTTACAAGATCTTATTTAATGTACAATGCTAAATACCTGAATATATGGTGATGGATAGAGAGGAAAACATTCAGGAGAATAGGTTATTAGAGGATAGTCAATAAAACACTAGTAGTTGTTTTTTGAAGGTCATCTTGTACAAAGACATGCTCTCTAGTACTCTTTAATAAGTCATAGGTGCGCTGGTGATGATTGTATAAACAGGAAAAAATACTAAATATGTGCACTGTTCAGAATTAAGAAATGGGAGGACCTGCATATATGTGTCGATACTATTCAAAAATCAATGTCTAAAAAGCGACAGAGGTACATGTATGCTTTTTATATAGTTATGGGGGGTTTCCGTCTGTCTTTACACTTTTGGGTACACATCTCTTATCCGCAACTCCTCTCATACCACTGAAGGAAATTTAATGAAACTTTCAAAGAATCATTGTTACATAATGCCATTAGGCACCTCATATTTTACTTTTTGATTGGACACAATGTCAAGTTTACCACAGCAAAACATTGGCACAACCATTCTTTCTATAATATAGAAGGATATCCTATATCCTATATTCCTCCTATATATAAATCACTGAATTATAGTATTAATGATACTTGAACGGATTCTTTATTATATAATGTTATCATGCATTATTTAATTAATTATTTGATCTGACACCACCTTCGGGTCTGTCAGAGCAAATTCACAGATTTTCCAATTTTTATCATTTGGGAGACAGGGTGTATTATTTTGTGAGGTCAGTGACCTCAATACCTTATGTTTTTTATTTACAAATGTTGTCTTCTGATTCTTAAGAAATCTTTAAACACGAATTAAAGTGCGCTTTTTTGGACTTAAAGAACAATATATATCATATAGATTTATGCACATTGGGAATATTTATTTAATTTTCAACATAGGATACATGTACCTGCCTTATTTCCGGAGGAAAGATATCCAAAAACAATAGACTATTCTTGAGTAGAAATCAACGTTGTTTACTTAAATAGGGAAAATAAATGAAACAAGAGATGTTTGTAAAACACTTATGCCCCCCTCCCCCCAAATTAGAATTTTTCTAAGTTCAAAAGGGCATAACTCTGTCTAAAATGGTGCAATCCTACCCAAAACATTTCTTGACCCAGATATTCAGCTGAAAAATCTGTATACTAAAAATTTCATTTCAATATGTGCAACCTCTGCAAAAAAAATGAACGGAAAAAACAATTAAGTGGAATTTTTTTAGGTCCAAGGGGCATAACTCTATCAAAAAGGATGCGATGGAACCCAAAACAGAACTTGACCTAGATATTTATCTGATATATCTGTATACTAAATTTCATTTCAATATGTGCAACCTCTGACAAGAAAATGAATGGAAACTGCAAATAAGTGGAATTTTTCTAAGTCCAAGGGGGATAACTCTAACAAAAAGGATGCGATCGTACCCAAAACAGAACTTGATCTAGATATTTATCTGATATATCTGTATACTAAATTTCATTTTAATATGTGCAACTTCTGCAAAGAAAATGAACGGAAACTGCAAATAAGACGAATTTTTCTAAGTCCAAGGGGCATAACTTTAACAAAAAGGATGCGATCGTACCAAATACAGAACTTGACCTAGATATTTATCTGATATATCTGTATACTAAATTTCATTTCAATATGTGCAACCTCTGCACAGAAAATGAACGGAAACTGCAAATAAGTGGAATTTTACTGAGTCCAAGGGACATAACTCTTACAAAAATGGTGCGATCATACCCAAAACAGAACTTAACCTAGATATTCTGCTCATAAATCTGTATACTAAATTTCATTTCAATCTGTGCAACCCCTGTGAAGAAAATGAACGGAAACTGCAAATAAATGGAATTTTTCTAAGTCCAAGGGGCATTACTCTGTCAAAATGGTGCGATCGTACCCAAAACAGAACTTGACCTAGATCTTTACCTGATAAACCTACATACCAAATTTCATTTCAATATGTGCAACGGTTGTGAAGAAAATGAACGGAAACTAAATGGACCGACAGACCGACCGACAGACCGACGGACAGCAGCAAAGCAATATGCCCTCCCTTCTTCGAAGGGGGGCATAAAAACTGAATTCATTTACTCACTCTTTGTCTAATATAATTCTAAAATGCAAAAAAGCTTTATGAAAACAAAAATAAGTGCTATTCAAGGGGCACAATAAAGACATGTACATGTACCATATGAATTTCAGCAGATTGTTGGATGACTTGGTCTGCAAAAACTTAATAGAGATTGTCAGTCATAGAGATTGTCAGTCTCTAAACGGAGTCAATCAAGCAACTCTTTCATTTTATTATATTAAATTGTCGTATGTTTTAATTATATATATATTGATTTTGGTAAAATTTTGTGATTTCAAAGCATCCACATATGATTACATGTAACACCGCTTTCTGCTGCAAAGTACTCCCGAAGTTTCTTTTTCACTGATGCAAATATTTAAGTGATTTATTAAGAAAAAAAGGGGATCAGTATAACATTTACTGGAACCCACTACTTTACTTTGTTTATAAGAATTTTTATTCAGAAATGAATCTTCATAAAAGTATTTAGTTAAAATCTTTCTTATTTCACTTTCTGATGAATAAAGGTGACTAATTTTTTTTTCAGAAAAAACATATCAATGAATGTTCTTGAAAATTTATTTAATGTTAGGTTCAAGATTGAAGAATGACATGAAAACTATTCTACTCGAAATTAATCTTATAAAATATATTTTGGGGTAAGAAACATAGCTCTCAAACAGAGAGAGAGAACGATTGTTGTAATTTAGTACTTTGAATGAAAAATAAAATTTTAGTATTCCTATCACATAATTTCAAATCATTTATAAATAAAAAGCAGTAACTATATTTTGAAAATGTTTCTTTTGAAATACTAGTATATGGAGATAACGAACATATTCAAGTTCAACGTATACGATACACGTATCTCCAAAACGTAAGAAGTGGGAACAGGTACCATTGAGGAGTGCGCATCCCGCCATGTGCCCCTTGGCGTAATCGGAAAATAACAAAAAAATCCGCTGAGAAATCAGTGTGTATGACTAAGAAAATGAGCATTAGTATGAAAAACATCAGTCAGTATCTGAATTGACGATGAATTGTATTCATTGACAAGGTCATTGTTTCGACCATAGAACTTATAAACCCCGTATGCAGGTGATGAAGGTATAATAATTATATTGCTGCATAAGTAAGGGGAGTTGACGGTTTAAAAGTAAAATTCATCACATTTATCATAAAGTTTGGTTGTTATTATCAAATATGTGAAACAGATATCCTACATTTAAAAATTTTAAACAAATAAATTTTCTCTGTGTTTTGTCCTTTATCAAAAAAAAGAAAAAAATTGGCTTATACATCGGAATAAAGAAACTGAAAAAAATAGATGACAATTATTACATGTATAATGTTCAGAAAAACCAGATATTTCTTAAAATAAATTACCTTTATTTAAAAACAGATCATTTTCTATAAATGTAAATATAATAAAATCTTTAATCATGCAGTTTTCTCACGACATAATGCAAAACCATTAAGTGAAAACTGAGTCAAATTTCAAACCAATATAACTTAAAATAATTTTGACAGCAAAGCAGGTTAGCAAAATATTTTTTAATCGGGGCATTATATAAACCTACAAATTTTAGAATGCGTATGCCTTTCAAATGAAATCTCTTCAGACTCAAAATTTTGACTATGGTCTGATCTGAGTTCATGATCTGAAAACCATTGCTTGCTCTCTATAGTTATCTCTCTTTTCATAATGAAATAATGTGCCTAATAAAAATAACATATCTTGCATCTGCATTAATAATGATGTAATCTTGCCAAAATATACAACTGTACCTCGCTAAAACAAAGCCAGATTAGAAACTGTGTGTGTTTAAAACCAGCATTGTTGAGGATGATTTTGTTTTCATAATTTATATTTGTCCGTCGTTAGAGATACATGAAAGAGTTTTGTCTTGTAAAGTTCAATAAAAGAAATATGCATTCATAATATTTTAATCCATCGTTTTATTTTACATATGTTTATTGAAAATCCAAAAATATGCACTGAGACAATAAAAACATACTAATTTAGGTGTCCTTAGCTTAAATTCAAATTACATACGTCAGTTTTGAAATATCTAGAATGAATTAAAAAAAATAATTACTTCCGCAATTATGCCATAAAGCATATGATCTCATTTTAATACAAACAATAGACAATTGCAACTAATATATCCCGGTATCCTTTATTAACATAAAAGGAAGCAGCTTACAGAATGAAAAGTTTACTTAAGGGGGCCGACTATAGTTTTATTGAGTGAAAACTACAATAGCGAAACTCTTCATTTTTATATCATCTATAACTTACATTAACTTCAGTGTACATGCAAAGTTTGGGGGAAATCTACTGTCCAGGTATTTTTGAGGGACCGTCTCAAAATACAGGTACATTTACTATAGGATTATATAGGAAAATGCCAATTTTTAGCACTTTAAAGCAAATTATACAAAAACTACAATAGACATTTTGTTCAAACTATGACATTTTATGAGTAATACTATATTATCCAATATATGTAAGAAAAACAAAATTCTACCGTCTTGTTAACAGAGGGGGCATCTCAAAATGCAAAAAATATTAGCAAATTTTACTATTTTTATAGAGTACTACAAAATATGACGTAAACAATGGAATCACAAGAAAACATAATAAAAATATTGTAGATATTCTAAAATTTCTATGTTTTAAATATCAAGAACGTATGTTTATAACTTTTTCTGTAATAATATTTTTATTACCCCTTTCTTTAAGAGCTACCGATTAACATAACGTCAAAAGGACACTGCAGCGACGTCAACCTACCTATCAATTGCAAAATCGGTTAAAAAAATCAGTAATATCAAATTGTAATTACATTTTTATACCTATAATTTCTTAATTTTGTTTAATTTTAATAATTAAGCGAAAAAAGTTGCATTAAAACAGTAAATACGCTTCATTTTACTATGATGTGCGAAATATTGCGCAATGGAAACTATAGTCGGCCCCCTTAATTACAAAAAAATACGGATATATGAAGAAGAAAAAGCAATGTGTGTTTCAACCATAATAAAGTATGAACATTCAACTTCATCCGCATTTAAGAGAATGTACAAACATAATCCAGAATTGACCTTAACTTCAAAACATTAATTTCAATATGACGGATAAAGATAATGCTGTGGCTTTTCTTCTCGAGGAAAAATAATTAATCCCAACGGGACTCATTGCAGCTTTCATAGTTTACACAGGGAACAATCTATTTGCAGTTATCATTGCCATTGCATACTTATATGAAGTTAAGGAACCCCAGGTCCAAACCAGATGCAGTATAGATCCAAACTGACTCGTTGTCCATTCAAACAACATACAAACGCGACGTAATTGATAAACCATTAAAAGGTTATTAGAACACAAGACAGACGTACAGAGAGACAGACAGACATAATGATTTCTTCACAGCTGTGATTGTGGAATTCAGTTTATGAAAATACCAGGTCAGTATATAACACACAAAGCAATTTCACCCCTTTTTTGTTTATTTTAAATTAAAACATATTTTCAAAACATGACAATAGTTCTTTCAGATCTAGAAGTATAAAAACGGGCAAAAATACCAAAATGCATACACATATAGTACATGACATTGTATTATAAGACAAGTATAAGTATAATGCTATATCATACCAAATATTCTGTTTTTTAAACATCAATCTGTAGCATTTTAAACTCTGATTAACGTCCATTTTATTTGACATAAACAACAATATAAGTATACGCAATTTTTTCTCCCTACAAATACATTACTAGTAGTATATAATAAATGATATGGAAAGGACAGTTTTCTTCGTACAATAATACGGATCTAATAGCATAAAAACTTTCTATAAGCCATATACCAATAAAGAGTTGTGATTCTTTGGAAGTTTTATTCAGTTAAGAGTATTTTCCCCTTTAATGCCAAATAAAATAAATTGAAGTTATTTTACTAAATTGAATGAATTCTTCTTTACATTAGATGGAAGACAGCAGCCACAAGAAGACACAAGACGCTGACAACGGGAAGACCAGCCCCGGAACCTATAAAGGTAAAGAATATTTACATGATTGAAAATAAACAGCTATATCTTTTTATACTAATTGTTAGTCCATTATTTACACACTGAATTGAAAACGGATTTTCCCGTTAGTTCCCGATCATGACAAAGAGCACATGGCAGGTGTGACCGGTCAGGAGGGGATGCTAACTCCTCCATAGCACCTGATTCCACCTCTGATGTTTTGGAGGTCCATGTTTGCTCTGCTCCTGTTTTGTATTGTCTAATTGACCTTTGAGCTTGAATACTGTTCGTTATCTCCCAATATTTCACTGTAACTACACTGTAGAATTGTATAAATAGTATTTATTTAATATTTTATGTACATTTAAGGGTAAGAGTTTTTCCGGATTCCATGCATTCACAAATTGCAATATTCCTTATCTTTTTTTAATTACTCAAAATTATTGTCTAATATTTATATTTGGCATCTGTGTGTCTTCCAATATTAATGCACTTAAATTTTTTTTTATAATTCTCACGGAATGGATATCTGTGAATGCTATTATTACTATCATTTTTCAATAGCTTTATCTTTATCTACAAAACATTTTTATGAAATTATTTTAGTTCTGGTTAATATTAAGGCTCTTAAGAGATTTGTAAAAAAAAATAAATAAATATTGGGAGATGGTAATAGTGGTTCGTTTAATCCACATGGATTTGAAGACGAGTGTGACGAGGCCAGAGATGCATAGTGACTAAGCTCATAGTCACATTACGATGATTGAAACTCTCTGGCTGATGTCGATTTCCAAGTCTGGAAAACAAATTACACAGACCCACTTGAGGTTTATAATTCACATAGGCTCTTTAGCCTTGAATATGTTTTCGACATAGTAGCAGCTAAGCTTTACCAGTGGCTTTGCCTCTGATTGTTACACGAGTTAATGTTATGATTTAGAACGGTACACATGCCTCTTTATAATGCAACATATATACTATTTTTATTGATAATGTATTACATTGTTTATGAGTAAAGAGTTTTTTTTTAAATTAGCATGACCATCCGTGTCCCTATCCAAAAATCCAGCGATAGGCATAATGTAAATAAAATTGGGAGGACTTGTTTCATATAGATTTAATTCTTGTTTTAACATACTTAGTAGTCTACACGAAATTTTCAATTTTCTTTTTCATCATCAAAAAACGTAAAAACTCGTATGTATTCACAAATTAAAAATGCAGTAATGCTTTAAAAATGCAAAATGCAATAGAAACTTGAACATTAATACAGTACTCAAAACATGAAACTTTGTTCTATCAACTTTATAGTCTTGCTGAGTATTACCCCTTGAAATTTTAAAAGCTCATTAACAGATGGATAGTTTTTATGCATAACTTGGAATTAAGATGATAGAAAATGATTGTGCTCACAGCCGTGATCTTTGAGTTGTTTCTTGGCTTGATCTAGCATTTCCTTCCCAGTGCTCACGTTGCATTCCTTCATTGCATTTTGAATGCAAGTTATATAGGTAGTTAATCCACTGTAAAAAAGAATGTAATATACATGTATATATTTTTACATAAATATTTAAAAAAATATTTTTCAATGTAATAAAAAGGCTTTATTTATATATTCCTTGAAAGTTAATTTTTTTTAAGTCTAAAAACTTTATTTCTAATTGAATGATACCTGCACATCTTCTGTTTGTCGTCACTGCCACCAGTCGCAGGTCTGCATTTGGAACTTTTGGATAAAAAACATTGAGCATCTTTAGCTTGTCCAGCAACACCTAAATAAAAAAAGAATTTCAAATTCAAATTTCGTTGACCATTATCATAACTTACCAGTTTCACATGGCACAGCGCATCATGGTTTTTCTTCATAAATATATGTCTTTTACTTTTCTTTTACATGGATTTCTGCATATATCAGACACCTTTTACCTAGCAATTTATAATTATTGTAAAATCATCTTTGCTATTTGAGTTCAACAGCATCCATATTAAGTGATTTATGTCTCAAGTTGCTTCTAATAGAGTTCAAAATGAAACTTCTAGCATTTGCTTTACATTGCTGGAATCCTAAACGTCATACAATAACTCAAAGTGTTGAAAGAACTGAAAGCCGGGCTTTAATTGCTCGAGTATGTTGTCTGATCCGAAATTAGTACATATCTAATTTTTTTCCCTTTTGCCATTGATTTTTAACAGGTAGTGTTTGTGTGATATGGTTTAAAACAAGATATGTTATGATTTTAAAATTTGAAAAATAATATTTTCAAGAAATTCTCGCGTATTTTCTATTCGATAAGCACTTTTTCTCATAAACAAAAAATTCAGTTTTGGAATAGTTAAAATAATGAACATGCGTATTTTATAGAAATTCTTTTAGCTTCAAACAAACAGTACTTTTATCGCCAACAAGAAGAAACACACATGTTCATTGTCAAGCGACTTCGTGCATGTTGATTCTTAAAATTCTAATTCACTACACTACTAATTTGCTCAAAATCAAAACAGAATATAACCACTTTCATATATAATATCGATAAAACGATATGAAATGTGAAACTCTTCGACAATTTCAAAATTTCGAAAAGCCCGCGCTATTAAAAATAGTTCATTTACAGTATGCATTCAGCAGCATATATGCACAAATTATTATATCACGATAATACAATAAAAAATATATTTAATTTCTCTCTCAGTTTAATTTTCAAGCATTGATCATTAACTTTTCCAACGATTGGGATGTTAGAAATATTTGTTATTATTTATCGGAGTCGTTTGCTTTGACGCTCTTTGGTTTTTTGTTTACTGTGCTATTTATAGTAAGACAATCGATCATGATGCCTAGAGCCAGTACTTTGCTTTCAGCAAAACCTGGCTAAAAACTAAACACTGCTTGGTTCATCAAATGCTCTACATAACCCTTATCTTTACTCCTTACAAAAATAGCAAGAGAACTCAAGACAAACTTTAGACAAACTACCGCCAAAACATTGCTGAAAAATTGCCGACTCGGCGTTAAACAATATACAGTTAATCGTAAGACAAACTACGTTACAGCATATTTTTGAAGTGGCGTAAAACAGATGTTGATTCTCGAAAACTCTGAAGAACATTTGGGAAAATTTAAAATAGAGTTTAAAACACTAAAACATTTGTAACACTAACAACTTTTCTCTCTTTCTCCTCATATTAAAATACAATCAAAACATTATAAGTAGGAAAATGAACTATACACGTGGAATTGCTTTAGAAAACAAAGATTTGCGTTTTAAAACATCTTTTGAGAGATATTGAACTCTTATGTATGTTGTGATGATTAGCTGATTCATAAATAAAGGAAAACATAGAGCTCGAGTTTGCCTACATGTATTTACCAATTTTATGTAAACCATGCACTAGTATCAGATGTTTCTTGTGTATAAAAATCTCAGTTATCATAGGCCACATAATTAAGATTTAACAAAATTCAATTATAATATAAAAATTTTTGTAAATAATTTAACTTTGGCCCCCTCTTGTGGCCTCTCTGTATTCTAATTTCAATTTATTACTGGTTTTAAAACAAGCATCATTTAAAACAAATTTAGCTGTATTTTTAATTTAATAGCAAATAAGGGGTCTTTTGCCATTACCATACCATGTCCTCTTGTCTCTTAATAAATCTTAGTTAATGATAATCATCCTTTTTTAGGTAACGTCGAAGAAAATACATTGTACATGATGTTATAGTGCACGTTTGATAAACAGACCAGGATAACACCACATAAAACTGCTCCAAGGCATTATATTTCATTATGTTTACATCTGTTTAATGACATGCCTTATTTTTTTGTGTTCATCAGAAAAAAAAACTTACACAGCGTAATATAAAACAAGGAAAACAAAATTAACCAAAAAAAAAAATGGTTTGAATCATGAACAGATTTACCATTTTGAAATTAGCGTGTCAGTCTCCTTGCACTAGTATCAGATGCTTTTGAAAGTTGTTAGAATAGGAAAGGAAAACACTATAGCAATGTGTAGCGTTGATATTGTATCCTTTAAATGTATTTACATATAATAAACCATATCATTTGCCATAAATTTGGGTAACATATTGCATTAATTGGAAAGCACGAGTATTTTGGCATGCGATCATCTAGAGCTGGAACTGACGTTGGAAGATACATTTTGAATCACCCTTTATATCACCACTCTCATGTGCCCACAAGTAATGTACGACTGCGACCAAGCTGTAATCAATCTTACAATGACCGGCAAACGAACCCATCCTGGCGAACGCGTTTTCCCAAATAATCAGCATTTTTTATAATTTGACTATAATCTAATGAAATATGGAAATACAATTCAACATGAAATACAACACAATTTTAAATGTAATTGCTTTCAAATGAAATATAAAAGATATCAGAGATCTGCACGTGCAAAGAAATAATTTATGATAAGGGACAAACAATAGTGATGGTTCTTTCTTTGTATATTTATTCTCTGTTTGCTGCATGTGTGATTTCAATTCAAGCAACATTCATGGAGTAATGTATTTCGCAATCCTGCTCTGGTCGTTTTCACAACCTTTGATGTATGCATTTCGCAATTGTGGCACGCAGAATAATTTGGCTATGCTAAGACAATTTTTGTGGTGTACATTCTGAATATAAAGATTTTACTAAGATTGACAGATCACATTTTCATCCATATGCCATCATATGATATTTTAAACTAATGAATATATTTTTGATGTAATAATTTTTAATAGAAATAATATTTTTTCTATTTTCAGATTATACTTACTGAACATTTTTCTTAGATACTTTGTAAAAACTGTGAGAAAATGTTTGGACTAGTATCTCTTAAGATCAAAATAGTTAAACGTATTTGTATTACCTCGTCACAGGAAGACAAAAATACTTGATCATGAAAAATTTACCACTGAGATATAAACTATAATTCTGATAAAAAATATAATTGAATTAATTTTATTAAATTTTTACAACTTGCATAATAAGGAGGTCCCATGAAAGATGAAGAAAACATTACGAGTGTCTTACCGTTATAAGCTATGATCACTATGACCATAAAGGCCAATGCATCGATGTAAAATCTCCCGGAAATCGCCATTGTCTCCTCTCCGTGAAATTCAGATAAAAGATGAGCGAAAGCTTGCCGAAATATTTCAATACTGTAACCCTTGATGTGGATTGGATGATTGTTTGACATAGCTTCCCAGAATTCACAATTTTTATGAGGCTCCGAGAAGGAGTTTTACAAAAATACACAACATACTCAGAATATCAATTAGCAAATAATAATTAAGTTTAAGTTCAGCTTTCATTCCATGAACTAAACACCCGTGTGGCAACGCACTTTTAAAAAATTACGCACTTTGAATTTTTTTTTCAAAGTGCGTTAAAATTGGGACAAAATCAACGCACTTTGAAAAAAATGTTCAAAGTGCATTAAATTTTGGACTAATTCAACGCACTTTGAAAAAATATTTCACAGTGCGTTAAGAGTGTACATAAACATATTTACCTCGGGGACATATATGTATTTGCATAACTGGTATGACGTTGAAAACTTTCAATAAATTTTAGTTTATATGTAAAATGCATCCAAAATTGAAAAATTAAGTGCAGTAAAATATTTAAGAGAGAAAGAATTTTTCAAAGTATGGAAAAATCAAAATCGCTCCCTTTCACATCCTGAAGTGACCTCATCACCAAAGAGTTATCAAACAGATTCAATTATTTATCATACCTAAGATTTGCAAGAATATTGACCAAGCCATAAACATTTTTTCCAAAGTGCGTTAATATGGTCGATATTAACGCACTTTGAAAAGATATTTTATTTTTTCAAAGTGCGTTGATTTGGTCCCAAATTTAACGCACTTTGAAAATTTTTTTTTCATAGTGCGTAATTTTTCAAAGTGCGTTGTAACACACCCGTCTGACAACATTGAGCTTGTTTTTTGCCAAGTAACACAAGACATGTTTGTTCCAAAAATATGTCATTTATTATGAAATGACAACATATAATATAATACATAAAACTGAATAAAAAAGACTGGGAGACAATATGTAACCTTAAAACACAATTCCTGAGAAAATTTATAAAACAATTATGCAATAACAATTGATCTCCCAGTATGTGACTATTACATAACATATGCAATTTTGCAAAATAGGTGACCTCCAAAATATGGCGTTATACATATGAATTGGCTCAAAATTCCATTATTTGGCCTACATAGGATATGACTAACAATATAATATACATAAAAAAAGAATTAATTACAATGAAAATATAGACGTATGAGTTTGAGGTGGCCTAATGTACAGTTAAAGTCTGTTTGGGTATGGAGGTGGGTAATCCAAAAAATATAACATCAAATGTCTGGCCGTCTTGTCTTTACAATAGCAGTAGATATAATGATGCTAGTTCTCTTATCTCAAAAGGATAAAATTACCGGGGGGTCCCCACGGGTTTACAGATAATAAGGCACAGAGTGGGGATACAAATCAACATAAAATACATGAAACTTAACTTAAAATAATTTTACTAGCATAAAATATCATTTAAGTTCAGCTTTCATTCCTTGAATTAAACACCCGTCTGACAACATTAAGTTTGTTTTTTGCCAAATAACACAAGACATGTTTGTTCAAAAAATATGTCATTTATTATGAAATGACAACATATAATATAATACATAAAACTGAATAAAAAAGACTGGGAGACAATGTATCCTTAAAACACAATTCCTGAGAAAATTTATAAAACAATTTTTCATTAACAATTGGTTTCCTAGTATGTGACTATTACCGGTACATGACATATATAATTTTGTAAAATAGGTGGCCTCTTAAATATGGCCAAAAAAGAAAAGGCTACAAGCATTTCCTTGCGCCACCCGAGTACCTCGTACATAAAATTGTGATTATCAAATATTTAACGAAATCTGAGATGAAAATTTTGTATAGTAACGTATCGTACAGTTTTAACTTAAAAAAAACCAACGACTTCATCTAATGACTAACGTTTAAACATATGGACTTTTCTCTACTAGTTTTTTTTTATCTAAATAATAAGGTATTTAAGTAAATCAAAACAATATGTTTTGAAGCATAAAGCAGGTAAATTTTTTGAGAATCGTTTGCATGTTTCCTAGTTTTTGACTTCGGAATTGTATAAGTTAACTGAAGAATTATAGGGGTTAATAATAATAATAGTAGAACTATGACTAATTTGATATTCTAAAAAAAAAATACCGAATGTCAATACATCTTATAAAGTGTGTTTCATGGAGCAACGTCAACAGCATGGAATGCTCAATCAAATGTATAGACAGATTAAGACACACTTTATTACGCACCAAAGACTTTAAATGCATAATGAAAGAATAACATAACTAAACCATTGTGTAACGAAAATTATGAATATGATAGTAAATTTTGCTTCTTTGTTTATATTTATGAACAATGCTACATGTATATTCATGCTAACAGACTGTCTTGCTTTCAACTACTTTATCTCTTTCCATCCGATAGGAAGTTAAAATTCAAGTAAAATACTTTGATACATTGCTAGAGCTTCTTTGGAGACCAACAAAGTAACACAAAACTTAGAATCAACAGAATTCATTTATCTATAGAATTCGTTCGAAGTTAAAGTTTATTTCTATTGTAGCTTTTACCAATTTGTGAAATT
>PRKT01000036.1:806797-893139 GCA_003671525.1 Saccostrea glomerata | reverse complement strand
AAAAAAAAAAACTTTTATCGTCATCTTCCCTTACGTTTACAGCACCTTCATCACCTGCATACGGAGTTTATATATCTCAGTTGATTCCAAACACATGAGATTGATTGAATTGTATGTTGTTTAACGTCCCTCTCAAGAACTTTTCACTCATATGGAGACGCCATGCATCACTTGCCAGTGGAAAGCTGCAAATTTTGTCCTTTACTCGATAGTCAGGACCATTGAGCAGTGAGGGGTATTTTTCGTGCCAGCATCTACTGTGACACGGGCTTCGGTTTAAACGGTCTTATCCAAAGGGCTGCTCTCCAAGTCCCGCAGTGGAATTCGAACCAACGACGTAAAGATCAACTCCTTAAGCTTATACTTCGCGACTCTAGAGCAAACGCTCTAACCACTGCGCCAAAACGAGGTAAATTATTGAAAAACAAGTTGATGAAAAAAGGATGTCAGCAGTCCAGTTTAAAGTAATAATTTTTTATGTTATATGGTCGATACAATGACATTGTCAGGAAATAGAATATATCATTGAGTCAAATACTTTTTGACATTTTTCATATCAATTGTTAGCTAATTATTTACAATAAATTGACGATTGAATTTTCCGTTATTTCCTGATCATTGAAAGGAGAACTCGACGGATGTGACCGGTCGCCAGGTAGTGTTCACTTCTACGTGGCACCTGATCCAACTTCTGATGTTTTGGAGGCCCGCGTCGCTCTGCTCCTATTTTGTATTGTTTTGTAGACTTTTGAGCTTGAATACTGTTCGTTATATTGGTATAAAAAACGTCAGTCAGCATATGACTCAAGGTCATTGTATCGACTATATAGAACTTATAAAATGATGACTTTAAACGAGACGACTAATATTCTTGTTTCATCAACTTGTTTGTCAATAATTTACCCCATTGTAGAAATTGTTCATACTAAGAGTATGCTCTTTTCAATCTTGTGTATCAAAACAACCGAGACATATAAACTCAGAATACAAAAATAGGTCTGCTAGTAATGGAGCACAATAGGTACCATTGGGAATTTCAAAAGATTGTTGGAAGACCTCGTCTCTAAAACCACAAAAATATTGTCAATGAGAAACTCAAGTAGCTTTTAGATGTCAACTTCAGTGTATTTGTGTGTACAATCATAATGTTTTTTAAACAAACTAATTTTTTAAATGACCTATGACAAGGTAAGTATAAGTACGAGTTCAATGTTTTTAAAGCAGCTGTCAATGCCATCGAAAAACCTGTATTTTAATTTATCGTGCGAAATTGTTGTGTTTAAAGTTGAAAAGTCGTAATTTTTTAGGCTGTTTGGTAAAAAAGCTTCTGATTTCAAATGTCCAAAAGCTTCGATTCTTGAAATATTTTTTGTATTAACATCTGATTTACACAGGTGAAAAATGACATTTGATTCATTGAAGAAATCTACTTAAAATACAAATTTGTATTTTTTTTTTTTTTTTGCATATCATTTAACGTCCCTTTCGACAATTGTTTACTCATATGGAGACGCCATCACTTGCCGGTTGAGAACTGCAAATTTCTCCTTTACTCGGCACTCAGGGCCATTGAACAGGGAGGGATCTTTTTCGTGCCAGCACCTACTGTGACACGGGATCTCGGTTCTCATCCGGAGGACCTGTCTCCACGTCCCACAGTGGGATTTGAACCCACGACGTAAGGATGAAGTCCTAACTTCGTAACTTTTGAGCAGATGCTCTAAGCACTGCGCCTCGCAGGCGACTACAAATTCGTAAACAGGGCATAAAACACAGATGCCCGGACATTTCATAGGTAAATCCGGTCAAGGCTATATTCTCTTGGCGGAACTGTGGCCTATGAATATATTTCTTTTCCTGCGTTTATTACTGCAGAGCAGCAAATTTTATTAAAATTTTAAACAATCAAAAGCTAAAAGATTTTTTTCAATGAAATGAAATTAATTTTCTAGCAACACAAGTTTTAAATATGAAGAAAATTTGATTTTTTATTCTTTAAAAGATATTTCTATTTTATTGCATCCATATTTTTTTTATAGTAAATACACAAAACTTTTATTTTTCATTAAGAAGATTTAATGTTTAGACTTTTGGCATTGTTTCCCACACAGGTTTAAATTAATTTATTCTGTTGTTAAGTGATTTATCAAAATTTGTCCTCAGAAAAGTTTTTGCTGTTCAAGCATGAGTAACATTCGCCAATCAATAACAAAGAGGGGAAAATAACATGTGCATAAGGTTCCACAGCAAACGATGACTTTTACTGCATCCTAGCCTCATTCTCCTGAGGATAAAAAAATATAATCATATTGATTCTTTACATTGCTCTTTCTATGAGTCACTGCCAAAAACTGTTTGGGCACTTTGGTCTCATTTACAACCACACTGCAGGGTCGAGCTCCTCAATACACAGACGAGGGTGAGAAACTTGAATCACAGCCTGAATTAAATTGGATATCATGTATAGTTTTTTATGCACATCAAATGCATCTATTCCAATATTTCCAAAATTTCATTACTATTCGTCTGAAAGAATAAATATCTGAAACTTTTCTCTTTTAAAATTTCTTACTTCTTTTATGTTTATTTTTAGTTGGATCTTATAGATTAATAATAATAATAATCAGGAACAGCGAGAACAATTGCAAACAAATCTACTATATGTTTCTACTGAAAAGCATTATTATCTAGATTTCTTGGATTCTTAAAAGTAAAAATTTATTAAAGAGCAAATCATCACGTATACTTTTCAAAACGGTTAGCTTATTTGTCTGTATTCATCTATTCCTGAATTAGATTTGAAAGAAGAGCAGAAAAAACATTATTTTTAATGTTTTAGCTGCTATACCTTGTTAAGTTTAATGTATAATGATATATTGTGTTTGTTGATGTGATCATGCTATAATGAAAGAAATCGTGTCTTGTGGGTAAAAAAAAGCATTTTCTGTGAAAAAGGATAGCAACACTCATTTTTCATGTATTCAACGATATGAGAACTTAATCAATAGAAATTCTAAGAAATATACCTAATCATGTGTCTTTGATAATGTCTATTTTTTGCATATTAAGGTAAATAAATGAATAAGATTCATTTGTTGTAGAAAAAAAGTACCGAGGTAAATTCCCTTTTCACTTATTATAAAGTGAAATAGAATAATTCTCTATGTTTGTGAAACTTCTTTGAATAATGCTCTTACCTGAATTTACTTTTCTCGGTAATATGGCTTTAAGAAATATTAGAATGTTTTAGAACATACATCATGTGTTTTTCCTTATTTTCAAAAATATAAAATTCTTTGTAATAAAATGAGATATTCTCAAATTTCAAGATGCAAGGGACACTGAATTTGACAAAAGTGTTTATAATTCCGTTCTTACTTTCAGTTAATTTATAAGAGGGCACTATTGAATGGATAAGAAGATCGCTCTGGGAAAGTGAATATTTATTTCTTTTGATCTAATATTCCAAGATTGCAAAATGAAGTGTTTAAATACTTCATACAATATGATTGAGTATGATGGACATTACCTCTGCCACATTTATCATTAAGAATTTTGTCAAATCATAGGCATAAATAAAGAAATACACTCCTTCTACTCAAAACACTGAATTAAAATAACTATACATCAGACCTCAGACCAAGGTAGAATTCTTTTACATGTACAAATCAAACGCCGCCCAAGGATACAAAAATCAAGATTAATTAATACTGACAAGATGACAGATATGAAGCTATTTCGCAACTTCATTAAATGTTGTTGTTATGAATGTCTTATGTTTTACTGAATATCTTTGGTTTAAGTTCATCACATGTCCTTAGATCAGAAGTATTGTGATTTTTTTAAATCATAGATAGAGCTAAATGGGAACATTTGCGACACATATAAAAACTAGAATATTCCAAGAGATGCATGTGTAACCTGCTTTAAATAACATATTAAAGGTAAAATGAATTTAAGCGAGGTAGGTTATCAATTTATATCAACTCTATAGCATTTTATACCTTATGTATTTGCTTGGAAAGAAGGACAAATAAGAAAAAAAAAGATATAATATTTGATATATTGAACGACAATTTAATCAATTGAAAAATGAGGAAATGAACATAGATCAAAGGGATATAAAGTGAAGGGGGTTTTTCGTCTGTTACACTTTAGGGTAAATATCTCTTACCCACAACTCCTCTTATACCCTTGAATGAAATTTAATTAGAATTCGCCTTTAATTAGACTTTTTCTCTGACACATATTTTGGGTTTCAAGCTCACCGATATATATCACATCGACTAAAGAATGGAAATAACCATTGTTAATTGACAATATGTCATAGAATTATCGAAATATCGAGTTGAAGGCCACAGTAAGTGGTTTCATCTTTTCACGTATATGCTTTTGAACAAAGTCTGCTTACCTTCTTTTGCGTGTTTTGTCAGTTTGGACTAAACACACTGGTCGTGATATCTATGTATTTTATTCACTTAAGAATTATTGTACAAAGAAGGATAGATGGTTCTTATATTGTCCCTCAATCGTTTATAGCGAGATTTTAACATACATCTGATACAATCATTCCGTTCTGACAAAGTGTCAGGGTCTACTTTTCATGCCTGGCCCATTGCTTGACGTAATCTTCTACCATCCCCTGTTGACCGGTCACATCTACTACAAGTCTGATGTATTGATCAGGTAATAGAAAATATCCGTAGTCAGATTCAATTGACAAAGGACTAACAATATATTTGAAACTCATGAATGTCCTTTTGGACACATGTAGAGTCTAGGAAGATAGATTTTGATTATTCAATATAGAAAACACAGACAATCGGTAAAAATGTTTCTTATTTAAATAAAGGGAAAAACTGCACACCGGAGAATACTGTACTATTGAGAGCATATGTTAGATATTTTTGGTAACATTAGTAATTTAGTTACTAAATAGACAATTACAACACATATTCATTTACAAACACAATATGCTTTAAAAATGTATGATATAATAAGTAAATAAAATATGCTAAAATGTAAAATAAAAAATGCATATTATTTTCAATAGTTGTCATTTATAATTATGAATAATATGAGTATACATGTATAAATGTTTTAATCCTCATCATCATAAAATTGAATAAAAAAAAATTCTAAAAATGTAATATAAAAAGGCATGTTACTTTCAATAGTTGTCATTTAAAATTATCAATAATATGAATATACATGTATAATAATTTTAAGCTCCATCGTCATGAAATAAAGTCCTATGGGTCAAAGCGCCCACCTGAGTTGCAATATTTGTTCTTCATAAGATTTTTTGTTCTTTATCTTATCGAAAACTTTGATTGCCTATTGCAGTCTAATCTTACCCCCAAGAGTCCTGATTCGAATAAATTGTAAAAATACTATCTGAAGATGCTTCCGAATAAAAATAGTTAATAATGAGTTTACTGATCTTTAAAAAGAATTAAAAAATTTTTTTTTCATGTATTCTTTTGTGGAATCTATTTGTCCATTTTAGCTCATTTTGGCCCTGATATTCTGCATCAAATTTTCTTCCTAATACCGTATAACGGGTATTTTCTGCGGTTGGAATTTTTTGCGAATTGACCCTTTTAAGGTAGCAAATTAATGTTTCAAGAAGCATAACTCGCGAAATAAAATTACTTGCATTTAATTCTATGGTGTTAAAATCCTTGTTAATTTTCTTGATCAACCGTCCATTCGCGAATTTTCGTTCTCGCGATTGACGTTAAATGGTCTTTTCGTGATAATAAATACTCATGAAAAATAAGGAATGTACAGTATACCATGGTACTGATACCGTAGAAAGTAATGTCGAAAATATTGTATTTATACATTCGTGTTTAGCTTTACGTGAATAATTTTATTGTCGTACAAAAAGGCATAATTTATGGAGAGAACTAAATAGGCCCTTGGCCTGCTGTACCATCCATATTCATATCGTTTACTTCTTTGTATATAATGAATAAAATACTTCTTAAACAAAAGGCATAATTTCAACCAGTACATATTCATATTTTTATAATTTCAGTAAAAATACATCACTTCGTAATATAAAAAAATATTTGAAAATAATCATTATCATTCTATGATTTCTTTTTTTAGGATGCTTATACAGTGTACATACAAACATGGTTTTCAACTAACATGTCCTGGCTTTTGATGTCTATATTTTTTCACAATAATGACAAATTTATAAAATTATAACTACATTGTATATTTTAGAGCTTTGTGATATAAGCAATATAAAATAAAGGTCATTGAATTTTTTCCATTGGAGTTTTGATTATGTTTTCAAAAATTAGTTTTTAGGGTTTTTTCTTCTGAAAATAGATCTTTGGATTTATATAAACTAAACAATACAAACAGAAAATCTCCAGAATAAGCAATTTTAGTACATAAGATTTTGTAAAAGAAAAAGAATTCATGTGAAAGATATCTTTCCAGGAAACAAACTTTTCATTAAAAATGTCTAAGTACATGTCATAAAGGACTTCAGAGACAAAATGAGGATGCAGACTATAAATATTGTGACTTTTTAGAGCACATAAAAATGACGTTAAATTGTAAAATTTTGCTGATGTTCAAATTTTTAAATGCCTGTCTTAAAAAGAATAATTGATTCAGAATAAATTCAACTTTCATATTGATAATATTGTTTGGTTATGTGATTTTCATTTTTGCAAAAAAAAAAATTCTTTCATTAATACTGTCTAACTTTATATTGAAACTGCAAAGTCGGGACATGTTTGCTGAAACACCCTGTATTCATTTACAGCATTATTATATACCAGTAAGGGCATCCATGAATCTTCCTCATTCAAGCGACTGAAAGGACCCTTCAGAATCTGGACAGGTCAATAAATGGCAGAGCTATTCCTTTCAGTAGATTTCAGCGACCAATCAGATGGCAGGGTTTAATCCTGAGATTCCTAATGCTTTTTAGTTTTGACATCATCATAAGATGGAGGCTCGTTCATGCCAGATGAATTAGGTGCGACAGTAGGAGGAAATTGTTGCCCTGATGGATATCCATAAGTTCCTGCGATAACAGGTGCGCTTGGTTGGGGGTAGCTTTAACCGGAAAGGATGTCTGAGGAGGCTGACTGTACCTCTGTTGACCTTGACCCTGACCCAATGGCTGATACTCTAAAAAACATAAAACACAAATAATTTCTTTATTGGAAATAATTACAGATTTTCAAAAGTTTTCTGTGATATTCCTATCCATTAAAATTTTAATTGCAAAATCATCTGGAAAAAAAGGTATAACATATTTTTCTATGCATATTTTTATCCATCGTAAATCAAAGATTTCTTAATTTGCAATTAAATTATTCAATGTTTATGTATTAGAGAAATTATTAGTAGTGGAGGACATTTTAGCATATCTATGTATATTTTCCTAACAATGCTTATACCCGGCTGTTAAGAATTAATAATTTTTCACCAGTGAGTAATTTTTTCTAAAAAAGTTAAAAAGGAAATGATGTAATTGAATTGCTTACATCATTATGTATTAGCATAATTATGAAGTTTGAGACTAATTTTGGAAAAAAAACATATACAACATTATAAACTTTTAGTCAATTCTAATACAAATGTAATTAAACTTTAACTGAAATCAAGCCTCAAATTACAAAATTGAATGTAAGGAAGGATATATACGAGTAATTTGCATGCACCGATTTCAATACTGATTAATACATTGTAAATATATCACCTGGTTGATATAAGGTTCCCAGCAGGCACACAACGGTGTTAAAACGTTGAATATAAGTTGAAGTTGGGTTTAGACGTTGATAAATCTAGATACAATATTGATTCAACGGTGACTTTTCAACGTTGAAAATTTAACGTTGAATCAACATTGAATTCAAATTGAGTTGAATTGCTAACATTGATTCAACGTCGGATCTTCTTTGAGCGGGTCAATCCTATTTTTCGCTGATAGATGATTTGAAGTATGATAATGTCGGACTATAACTCTGTCGGACCATAACGAGGTCGGACTTGACAAAGTCGCGCTACCGTATATCATTACTAACTTTTATAACTAACAAGGATGGTAAATATATAATCTTACACATTCAATGATAAATATGAATTCAGTGCGAATTTGCAAAAGTACGAATTAGGAGGATACGCAGTAGGACATCCGGAAAATATTCAAAAAGACAGCATAACACAACCCTCAGGACTTAACACCAAGATTTAATAATAAAAAATACTCTTTAAAGAAAACATTTCGGCATGTCAGAGTACTAGAATCATTGAAGAGACATAATTTGTCGAAATGCATATCTGGCGCATCAAAAGTTGTACCGTATAAGATTTGCATCTTACCTTGGCATGGTTTCATGTTCTGGACTATTTCATGACCACATGTGAAGATACAAAACGTTTGTAAATGCTCGGGTCTTGTAACATGATTAATCTATAAAATGTATTTTGGTGAAAATTATTGTAACACAATTAACTATTGATAGGAAAATTAAACACTAACTGTTTACAATATATATTATAATTTTTTTTTCAATATAGTGATATACTGTTTAAGATTAACATTTAAGATTGAACTTTTCTACTCTGACACACGACTCTCTGCTTGCTTTTTCCACCTTGTCCAAACCACTAAATAACATGTCTCGGCGGCAAATGCTCCTTAGGTCCTCACCAGTATGAATGACCTCAAAACTCTCTCTTACTGTAGGATTAAACGGCCCAAAACATCTATCATCCTCAAAAGTCACTATAAGATATGAAGCAAAAGATTAAGACACTATGCTTTAAAGTCCGTTGAAACAATATAAATCGAGAGAGGAGCAAACATTGACTAATATAAAAGGACTAGAGGTGGAATCAGAAGCCACTGAGGACCGAGCATCTCCTGTTGACCGGTTACATTGTCGAATGCTCCTATCATGATCGAGGATAGGGAAAGAATTGGATAAAGTAAGCAGAGAGTTGTGTTAATTATGGCCCAACAATTTGAAGGAAAGTCAGTCGTATTCGACTTCAAAATACATACCACAAACAAATTTTCTTATCTCCTACACAGAAGAGTTACAATTGTATTTTTTTCAATATTCCTTTCAATATTTATGCAATTTAGGAATTTTAATTGTGTAATATGTTAAAATACACTCTTGAACATGTCCCTAGAAAATTGGCAGTACGAAAACTTCATGCAATTCTTAAACTTTTTAAACTACAAATATGTCCATAGGACATGAATGTCCCGCCGAGGTTATATTAGTAATGCAACATGAAATTTTTTTTAGTGCATGAAATTTGATCAGAATATCTTGGACAGTGATGCAGTTGAATTGCTTACATAAGTTTTTATCAGCATATCATGAACTTTGACACTTATTTCTTTAAAGTGAGATCGAGGTCAAAGGAAATGCCAAGGTAAAAAAATGTTGATGCAGTTGAAAAGCTCTCATCAGTATGTATCAGCTTATGAACTTGAAAAAAAAATATGAACAGTTTATTTAAAACTGACTTAAACACAATTTGATTAGAGTGAGGTCAAGGTCAATTGAAGGTAAAGGTTAAAAATGTTGAAACAATTGATTTGCTTACATCATTATGTATAAGCATAATTATGAAGTTTTAGACTTATTTAGGAAAAGTGAGGTCAAAGTCAAGGGAAAAGACGAGGTCAAAAATGTTGATGCAGTTGAATATGTCTTATCAATTTGTATCAACATATGAAGTTTGATAAAAATATCTTGAATAATTTCTTTTAAAACTGAGATAAACACTTTTTTAAGAAAAGTGTGGTCAAGGTCAAAGAAAAGGTCGAGGTAAAAAATGATGATGCAGTTGAAAAGTTCTCTTCAGTATGTATCAGCATATGAAGTTTGATAACACAATCTTTAATGGTATCTTTAAAACTGGGCAAAGCACTTATTTAAGAAAAATGTCAAGGTGAAGGGAGAGGTCAAGGTAAAAATAAATTATGAAGCAGGTGAATAACTCTCATCAGTATCTATCAATATGTGAAGTTTGATAACATCATCTTGAACGGTATGTTTAAAACTGAGCTAAACGCTAATTTAAGAAAAGTAAGGTCAAGGTCAAAGGAAAGGTCAAGGTCAAAAAATGTTGATGCAGTAGCAAAGCTCACCAATATCCATCAGCATATGAAATTTTATAAAAATATCTTCGATAGCTTCTTTGAAACTGAGCTTTGAACTGAGCTAAACGCTTAGTGTGACAGAAGGACAGATGACGGACATGACAAACACTATCCATGGCGAGGCATAAATTAAAATGTATTGAGTTGTAAAGTTGCAATTTCACTCTTTTCACCAAATTATGTGGCTTTGCCAAACATTACGGTATTTAAGTAAACAACTATCACATAAAGTGAGAGAGGCACATAATTTGAATTTAGCATAGATACTTGAGTTTTGGGAGAAAAAAAAGTTTGTTTGTGTTATTTATCCTTAAAGATAGATTTCTATTTGCTGAAGAATCCGTGCGAGTGATAAAAATGTCTAATTAGAATTTATATCAACAAACTCTCTTGATTAACCCTCTAAATACAATGTACCACACTCAATGAAGGGCCCTCTAAAGGATTCAGGTACAGTTAACCTAAGAAATTAAAGATAAAATAATGTGAACAAATACATATATATCAAAATTTAAATAGGATCTTAATTGAAATCCTAATTAACTAAACACGAACAATTCGAACTGAGTCTGATAGATAAGTTCACTCTGAAACTTCAACATTTAACGGAGAACTTAACGTTACAGATATTCCCCAAACAGTGGCTCCCCAGTTGCCTCTTCGTCGCAAACCACGACAAGAATGTACGATCCTCTCCCATTCTGGCCGTGGTTGAACTATCAGAGAATTCTTCTTAGCTCATTAAAAATTGACCAATGCGAGTAAAGCATAGTCGGATGATGAACTTTATCACGACCTTTCAATGTCCAATCGCAGTATAGAAAATATTTCTTGTAGGCCTATACTGTTGACGTCAGTTGTTGATTTCAATTGCGATGGAAACAAAATTTGCCACTGACTGAATATGACTTCACAATAGAGAGGCGTTAATATTCAAGATTACGACACTTTTTGTGATCAAGCAGCCACGGGTAGGAGAGAGCTATAAATGCGGACTCCGGACCGTAGCTTGAGACGATAAGAGAGCTATAAATGCGGACCGTGGCTTGAGACGACGCAGTTCCCTTTTCGTGTCGCATTCTCTTTCAGCTTTAATAAAGCAAAATACTGACATTTAACCTGTTCTCAAAAGAAGGGGATGGGGTCGTTTAATGATACTATAGGCTTGAGTGTCGCAAGCTATCGAAGAATACAATACATATCACGATGTATATATATAGTAATTCAATACAACATGTATCATGATACAGCTGTCAACAATAAATGTAACTGATATCTTTACATATTCTTGCTTGCTAACCTTCCCAGTTATAGAAAATATAAAAAAAAATATCTTGTGACATCCTACCCAAGTTATTTATAGGTGGACTTTTAATATTTACTTCAGTTTGTATTACCTTTCTATACATATGTAGATTTCCATGAAAATATATTCAAAAGAAATTCCTCTTTTGGTTTATTAATGTGGCAGCTATAGAGTTATCGTTACTGATTGAGATCTTTATTTAATGCGAATTTCCTCGCCTCTTCAATCTTTTCATGAACTTTAAAAAAAAATCCGTCAATTATAATTGAAATTCAAGTTTAAGTCTCTTGGATAAATGAGCTTCGCTTTTACATCTACTTACATGTACGTGTTGAAAAAGACCTAAAATCCGGGAGAAGAACAAAGACACAAATCACTGACAGGTGAATTTTCATTATTATAATGTGTTTCTAATGGTCATAGAGGTTATCAAACCGATAACAATCATCAGAAAATGTACTTCAGCTAAATCCAGAATCATCGTATCAAAAATATATTAATTAAGGCTATTTGTTAAGTAATATTTTATCATCTCACCCCTATAACCAAAGTTTCATGAAAGATAGTGACTTTATGTTTAGTGTGCAAACTCCACTTATTAAGCTCTTTCAAACAACACCAAGTTCAATGACCTTGTGACTTTGACTGTGCTCTTTAGGCTAAAAATAGCGTTTTGTCTGCAAACTTTAACCTTCGCCACAACTTTTGGACCATGAAAGATAGAGACTTCATATTTGGTATGCATACTTCACTAATTAAGCTCTTTCAAACGGCATCAAATTACATTAAGGTCAACGACTTTGTGGCCTTGACTGTGGCCTATATGCTAAAATAGCTTTTTTGTCTGCAAACTTTAACCTTCGCCTTAACTTTTGAACCGTAAGAGACAGAGACATCATACTGTTTTAATTCTTAGTTACATAAGTTTTCAGTTAACACGTTGCTGTTGGACCAGCGGCAATGTGTTGACTCAGGACCTTTGGATGTCCTTATCTTATATACACGAATTTATTTACTTTGTTTGATCACACTGAAAATGAAAAAAAAAAGATAGTATCATACATGCATGGTACATGTATTTTTCTTAAAATTTTCCATATAAATTTGTCGTGAAAATTCTCTAAAATGCTAACACCCTAAAATGATATAATTTGCGGCCGATTGGCTGAACTTAACGCCATGTTTTGGGTCTTGTTCGGTCGCTTCTGTTGCTTTTAAATCTTGACCTAGGTTCAATTTTACATATTTGCTACTGAGGTCTGTCAATTAGACACCCAATTTAAATGTTAAAAATGATTTTAGACTGTAAATTAATAACTTATTTCAGGGTTAAGTTTTTTTGTCTTTACGATTTTCCAATTACAGATAATATTACACTCGCCCTTGATTAAACATTATGTATGTATGAGAGGCGGAGCTAACTTATCGTATGAATGAAACAAAAATTAGACTGCATGAATTACAATTACTTGTGTTTAAAAATACGAGATCTCTATTTTTCATCTTCCTATTTATTCTGTATGCCACAAGTACATTATAGCAGCATAATTACAAAGATTTTAAAAGTATGAGACCATCTACGTTAGTAAAAAAAATTTAATCGATGACTGACTATTTAACGTGTCCTAATTAACACAAAACATGCTACAAATCAGTTACGTGACGGACTTTTGTATTCACATAACCACCTGAGGAAAGACATCACGTGGTGAATTATGATATTCAACGTGTCACAGCCTTGGTTACAACAGAGAGAACGAGTGTAAAAAGTGGCAGGTTTTTCTCTTTTAAATCGTGAGCTCATGTTTGTCTATGAATGTTAATCTCCTTTTAACACAACATTACAAAAGCAAATATACAACTACTGTTCAGAGGAGAACAATAGACGAAAATACGCTGACTGTGTAGAAAGTCATTAAAATAGTGGGCGTCCTCATTATCGTACGGAGATTGAAGAACTTGAGATGACCCACGCCTTAGAAAACATATTCGCACATTGGGAATACCCCGGTACATACTTTTATTTATTGCAATTAAGCGAAGTTGTAGATTAGATGTTGATCAGTTGAACCTGAAGTTTATTTGGACGAAAATTTTGCATATCCTTAAGTGCAGTCATCCTTTTGTATCACTTTAAAAGGGCCATTTTTCAACAGTTTTTTTTATATAAATCGTACATAGAAAATAATGACCCTGGGGCTCTTTTTCTAAAAAAAAAAGTGATTTCTTTCTACGGCTGAGGTCATAATTTATGATTGAAAAATGACACCCGGTCAATTTCCGATGGGGGTCATTATTCGTCTCTACAGTGAGCACCCCTGTCGATCGATCTGTCAAACCCGCCGTGTGCTCCTTGTCCTGATCAGAGAGTACAGGAAAATTCATCATTAATTCATATTGAGTTTGTAATAATGGCCAACTTATTATAATTGATTAGTATGAAAAACATGGGTCAACATTTGATTTGTTGATTAATTGTATTTGCTGACAAGGTCATTGTATCGACCATCAAACCTACGAAACTGTTGATATTCTTGTTTCATCAACTTGTTTGTCATTACCTCGTTTTAGAAATTGTACATAACTACAGCATGTACTTTTGAATCTAATCAACAGAGAGGCCGTGAAATCTATCTATTTTTTCTCTTATAAATTACTGTACACAGAAGGATACTAGTAGATGGTTCCCATATTGCCCTCAATCGTTTAAAGCGAGATTTAACATATTTCTGAAACAATTATTCCATTCATAAAGTATCAGGGTCTACTTTATCATGCCTGGTCCATTGCTTGGCTTAATCTTCTACAGATACATAATATTTTTAAAATTAAGAGTAATCGATCGAATGAAAAGTCTATCATAAACAATACAAATTTAAAGAGAGCATAAATCACGGACCTCTAGAAATTCTAGAGGTTGGATCAGATGTCTACGAATAGAAATCATCCCCTGTTAACCGGGTCACACCTGCTTCGAACCTGATATATTGATCGGATACATGGAACTTTCTATAGTCAGATTCAATCTAAAAGCAAAGGACTAGAAATGAAACACATTAGATTAATGTCCTGTTGGACACTTGTAGAGTCTACAAAGATTTATCTGGATTATTTAACTTAGATTCACTTTTGAAACTTTATTCACTTTATAAACATTTGAAAAAATCAACTACGAAAATAACTACTCGACAAAATTATAAACATTCTTATTTAAAAGCAGTAACACAGACAATCGTAAAAATGTTTTTTTTATTCAAATAAAGGGGGATATTGCATACTGGAGGATACCGTAGATATAAGTGCAGGTAAAATATGCATATGTTGAATATTTAAAGTATCATTAGTTACTAAATAGACATTAACAACCCATATTCTTTTACAAAAAATGCTTTATATATGTATAATATAGTAAGTTAATAAAATATGCTAAAAATGTAAATCAAAAACAAAACACGCATAAATATTATTTTAAATAGTTGTCATTCATATGTATAATATGTATATTGAGTCTAGAAAAAAATACTAAATAGACATTTGGAGTCTAGAAAAAAATCATCATTATATAAAAGAGTCCTATGGACCAAAGCTCCGACCTGAGTAACAATATCAACCATGCTTGTTCTTCATCAGATTATTCTTTTTTAATAAGTTTATCTAAAACTTTGATTACCAACTGCAATCTCTTTATCCACGAGTCCTGAACAGTATTCGAGCTCATGATCAAAAGTCCATAAAACATTACTAGAAAGGAGAGTAGCAAACACGGACCTCAAAATCATCAGAGGTGGAATCAGGTGCCATGGAGGAGTGAGCATCCCCTGTCGACCGGACATTCCCGCCGTGTACTCCTTTTCATGATCGGAAAATAGCGGGAAAAAACCGTGTACAACTCGGTGTAAAAAAAAAAAAAGCCTAACCTAATAATCAGTATGTTAAAAGTGAGTCAGCTTTTGACTTAATGATAAATTGTTTTGATGAAAATGTTATTTTATCGACCAAATAATCCATTTAAAAGATGCGTTGTAACCAAAATCGAATTATATACCGTTTTGAGCATTCTTAGGATGAATCTTCACAATTCAGTAAACTGAATGGTGCCTGAAGGGTGTAGAAAGGTCAATATATGATAGAGCATTTCCATTAGGTCACCTTAAGGTAGACTTTCAGCGACAAATCAAATGGCAGGGTTTAATCTTGTGATTCCTAATGCTTTTTAGTGGTGACATCATCATAAGATGGAGGCTCGTTCATGCCAGATGAATTAGGTGCGCCAGGGGGAAGAAATTGTTGCCCTGATGGATATCCATAAGTTCCTGCGATAACAGGTGCGCTTGGTTGGGGGTAGCTCTGAACCGGAGGGGATGTCTGAGGAGGCTGACCGTATCCTTGTTGACCTTGACCCTGACCACATGGCTGATAAACTAAAAGCAATAAAGCACATTATAATTTTATTTTATGTAGTGGAGAAGGATACGGAGATAACGAACAGTATTCAATCTAAAAGTCCATAAAACAATACAAAATAGGAGCAGAGCAAACACAGACCTCCGAAACATCAGAGGTGGAATCATATGCCATGGAGGAGTGAGCATCGCCTGATGACCTGTCACACCCGCCGTGTGCTCCTTGTCATGATCAGAAAATAACGGGAAAATCTGTCGTCAATTCAGTGCATAAATAATGGACTAACAATTAGTCTGAAAAACGTCAGTCAGCATTCGACTCAATGATAAATTGTATTCGCTGCCAAGGTCATTGTATCGACCACAGAACTTACGAAATGATGACTTTAGACGAGACTGCTGATATTCTTGTTTCATTAATTTGCTTGTCAATAATTTTCCTCGTTTTAGAAATTATTCATAGGTAGAGCATACTCTTGTACGAAAGCCCAGAAGGCTCATTCGAGATTCGAGATTCAAAATACGAGATTCGAAATACGAGTTTTGAGATTCAAGATCCAAACTTACCAATCAATATAACCAATGGGTCATTTGATTGAATTACAATGCAAGAAAGAGTGTTTTATATATATTAGAAGGAAATTTAAATAATTATTGGATTTTTGCAGCAAGATATACTTCAATTTATATTATAGCTTCTTAAATATTAAATAGATTACATATATCAGGAGTATATATATTTTTGTATTATCTTCTACACTTTTTTTTTTTTTGTATTTCCGCGCATAGGAAAACCACAGGTACTTGTGGACAGGCCCCCCCCCCCCTCGATATTCAATACCAGGGCTTACTGGACAATTTTTTTAACAAATTATATTTATTACACTTATTAATGTGTACAATACGAAAACATCACGGGCGTAAAACCCCCAGAATAATCGTTTAACAAAAAAAAAAACCATTATACATTACCCCTCCCCACTATACAAGAGAGGTGTCATTTAAGGAGAAAATATGGGATTATTACGAGATGCAGAGTCAATACGATAGCATGGACTAAGACAGAAATATATGTAGAGACAGTGAATTTTAATCAACATTTTAAGTTAAAATAAATGCATGGTTTTAAACCTAGAAATAGCAGCGTAAACAAACTTATAATGTATAGTGGGGTATTTTTTGTGTTGAGCGATTATTCTGGGTTTTTACTATTTTTTTTGGCATTGAACACACGATGAATAAGTGTATTAGATATATGTTGTGAAAAAAGTCCAATAAGCCCTGGGGTTGAATATCGAGAGGGGGGATGCCCTGTCCACAAGTACATTTGGTTTTCCTATGCGGGAAAATACATAAAAATTAAGTTTAGAAGACAATACAAATAAATATATATACTCATGATATAAGTAATTTTTTTAATATTTAAGAAGCTATAATATAGATTGAAGTATATTTTTCTGATCAAAAATCCAATAATTATTAAAATTTCCTTCTAATATATATAACACTCTTTCTTGCATTGTAATATAATTAAATGACCCATTTGTTATAATTATTTTAAACGATTTCTTCATAGTAAAAACATAATAAAGGGGAGTAATCAAATGTTGAACCCGCTTTTGATTGGCTAGTTTGGATCTTGAATTTCGAATCTCGAATTTCGAATCTCGTACTTTGAAACTCGCTTCTGATTGGTTAGTTTGGATCTTGAATCTCGAAACTCGAATTTCGAATCTCGTACTTTGAAACTCGAATCTCGAATGAGCCTTCTGGGCTTTCGTACTCTTGCGTATCGAATCAACTGAGATATATATACTCCGTATACAGGTGATGAAGGTATATTGCTGCGTAAGTAAGGGAAGTTGACGATAGAAAAGTTAAAGTCATCACGTTTATCATATAGATTGGTTGTTAGATTACCATTAACGTCTTTTTCAAGTAAAATTTCCAAGTATGAAACAGATGTTCAGACTCGTGGTATCTTTTATCTCAAGCTCACCAGGATATATCGTATCAACGTAGGAATGGAAATTACCATTGTTAATTGACAATTATACGTCGTCGATATATCTAATGTCGAGTTGAAGTCCACAGCAAGTGTTTTCTTACTTTCTCGCATAAGTTTTTTAGCATGTCTTTATTTTCAGCCAATAAAACGAATAGCGAAACTAAATATATACTCAGTAAACGAGGGTTGTCCCAAAAAGTCAAATTCGGATAAACATTTCAGTATTTTTCTGCTTAATTTTTCTTATCTTGTCAAAGTAAAATTATATTACATTTTAAAGCAATATTTTATGACCATGTATTTTATATTTTCATAATGATATCAAATTTTATAAAAAAGAAAAAAAAATGATGAAAATATAATAGAGAGAGTATGTAAGTGTATTTTGGCGAACGAAATAAAGCGTAATGAAAATTTGACATATTATTAAAATCATAATTATGATTTCATTGATTTAAGTTTGAGTTTAATGTTTTTCATAGTACTAAAAAAGTAACCAGAAGTCCCTGATGAGACTGTAGCTCTTTTGGTCTTTACGTATAATAAAAGAAAAGTAGCACTTGGATTAAAATTTTGTAGAACGCAGTTTTAGATAGAATTATGAACCTTAGTGTAGTCTACCCATGTGTCAATTTAAATTGAGATCAACCCAAAACTGTAGGAGGAGTAGGGATTTAAAAGTATTTCTAAGAAATTTCTATTTATAGTAACCATGGTAACACTGTTCTTCATTGAAATCAGAAACGGACGCACTAAATTATGTATACTCGTAAGTGTTGTCTACTTGTACGCCAAGTTAAAATGAAATCAAGCCAAAACTGTTGAAAGAGAATCATTTTTAAGGGAATTTCTGAGAAATTTCTAATTTTTAGTAATGGCAACATCATTTATCGAAATCACTAATTTAAAGTGTTTATCTTAGTCTACTTGTCTACTTGTGTGCCAAGTAATATTAAAATCAGACCAAAACTTGAAGAGTAGCGTGTTTATGAATTTCACAGAAATTTCTATTTTTAGTGCACCTCCGTAAACATGGCAACACCGTTCATCGAAATAAAAAATTGATGTAGTTAATTATGTTTCTTAGCGTAATCTACTTGTATGCCAAATTATACTGAAATCAAACCAAAAGTGTAGGTGGACTTGCATTTTAAAGGCATTTCACAGAATATTCTAATTTTGAGTTACAGTGGTAACTATGTTCATCGAATAAAAATTGTATGGACTATTCCATGTACCCTAGTGAAGTCTTCTTGTTGCCTAAGTAATATTGAAATCAGACCAAAACTGTAGTTAGAGTAGCATCTTAAATGAATTTCACAGATAATTTCGAATTTCATTTCTTGTAGCCATGGCAACACCGTTTACTGAAATCAAAACTTGACATTCTAATTTATGTATCTTATTTTGAAATCAGAAAAAATTGTAAGAGGTGTGGCATTTGAATGGAATTTCACAGAACTTTCATTTTTAGCAACCATGACAACATCGTTCATCAAAAAGTAATATACTAAATTATGTATCTTAGTGTAATCTACTTGTGTGCCAAGTTATATTGAAATCAGACTAAAACTGTTAGAGGAGCTGCGTTTTTAAAAAAAATTACAGACAGACAGACGGACGGATGCGGACACCTTAACATTGCATAAGTTCTTCTGGTCTCAAACCAGTAGAGCTAAAATGTGAATTATTCCGGAGTTTGTTCCTACGCCGACTGGCCAGAGGGTATTTTGTGCATGTATTCTTAATATTGAATAATACATGTATATCACCTGGTTGGTATAAGGTTACTCCAGGTTGTTGATTTCCGTTGAAAATAACCGCTGCCCCTCCTCGGTTTTGCAGCTCACGTGCTCTTCTCATACGTATACAGCACACTAGAGTCACGACAAAAGCTATCAGGCCTATTATAAGGACAGGGGCTATCATATAAGTCGCCGAAAATTCTGTTTTAAAAAAGGTTAACATGACAATCAATTTAAGTATGTCAGATTGGTATTATTTGAAAACATAACAGTAAAATTAAATATCTGTTGGAGATTATATATATTTCTAAACTTTATTTCATACATGAGGAACAAGAAAAAGATGTATACGAGTTATTATTAATTTTATTTGATGTACACTGTAGATATAGGTAAGAGTTTGCAAAACTTTCCAGAGACGGTGTCCGGTTTTTCACTCCCGCTGTAAACAGTGTATACAACTTCTGTGTTTTTCTTGGGTTCATCCTGTTCTATCCGAATGTATAGTAACTCAAATGTACAGAATACTGGTATTTTGTCTGACGAATCCCAACAATCATAAGTCTGAAAAATACACATAACTTAAAATAAAATTATCTACTGTATACAGGCAAATCCGCCCCATATGTTTTATTTTCGCCCTACTCACCGCTGAGCAACTTTAAAATAGAGCAAATTCACAGAACATAGTATAAAATTATTAAAAAGAATTGTGAATGGGCAAATTAGCTTAAACTGTCAAATAAAAAAAAAGTTTGCAAGTGAGAAAGAGCAAAAACAAGGGGAAAATCACACTTTATACTGGGGCTCTTTACTCGAGAAATTCGGACAGATAAAGCAAATATCAACAGATCTAAGAGATAAAAATTAAAAATTATATTTTCATACATGTATCAGCCCCAGTCCCCTAAAATAAAAATAGTGCTTACTTTAGCTGGCGTTCCTCTGTTGCTGCCTGTCCTGTATACAAGTTTTTGAGAACATTTAAGATTGAACTTTTTTACTCTGACACACGACTCTCTTTTCACTTTATCTACATTGTCCCAACCACTAAATGACATGTCACGGCAAATGGTGCTACTTTCCTCGCCAGTATGAATGACCTCAAAACTCTCTCTTATTGTAGGATTAAAGGGCCCAAAGCATCTATCATCCTCAAAAGTCACAATAAGATATGAAGCAAAAGATTAAGACACTATGCTTTAAAGTCCGTTGAAATCGGGAAAGGAGCAAACATAGACTAATATAAAAGGACTAGGTTACATCTTCGAGTCATCCTATCATGATCGAGGATACGGAAAGAATTGCAAACAATTCCTGTGTTAATTATAGCCCAACAATTTGAATGAAAGTCAGTCGTATTCGACTTAAAGATATATACCACAAACAGATTTTCTTATCTCCTACACAGAAGAGTTACAATGGCATTTTTTCAATATTCCTTTCAATGTACATGCAATTTAGAAATTTTAATTGTGTAATATGTTAAAATACCCTCTTGAACATGTCCCCAGAAACTTTGCTATAAGAAAACTTCATGCATTTCTAAAACGTTTTAAACTACAAATATGTCCATAGGACATAGATGCCCCGCCGAGGGTATTAGTAATGCAACATACAATTTTGCATTAGTGTATAAAATTAATCAGAATATCTTGAATAGTGATGCAGTTGAATTGCTTACATCAGTATGTATCAGCATATCATGAACTTTGACATTTATTTCTTTAAAGAGAGGTCAAGGTCAAAGTAAATGCCAATGTCAAAAAATGTTGATGCAGTTGAAAAGCTCTCGTCAGTATGTATGAGCATATGAACTAGAAAAAAAATATGAATGGTTTATTTAAACTAACTTAATTATAATTTCATAAAAGTGAGGTAGATGTCAATTGAAGGTCAAGGTAAATTTTTCACACAATTGAATTGCTTACATCAATGTGTATCAGCATTTGAAGTTTGACACTAATTTAGGAAAAGTGAGGTTAAGGTCAAGGGAAAAGTCGAGGTCAAAAATGTTGATGCAGTTGAATATCTCTTATCAATTTGTATCAACATATGAAGTTTGATAAAAATATCTTAAATGATTTCGTTAAAAACTGAGCAAAGCACTTATTCAAGAAAAGTGATGTCAAGGTCAAGGTAAAAAATTATGAAACAGGTGAATAGCTCTCATCAGTATATATCAATATGTGAAGTTTGATAACATCATCTTGAACAGTATGTTTAAAACTGAGCTAAACACTAAGAAAAGTGATGTCAAAGGAAAGGTCAAGGTAAAAAAAAACTGCTGATGCAGTAGCACAGCTCATCAATATCCATCAGCATATGAAGTTTGATAAAAAAAATCTTGGATAGTTTCTTTGAAACTGAGCTTTGAACTGAGCTAAACGCTAAGTGTGACGGAAGGTCAGAAGGACGGACGACGAACATGACAAACACTATATTCTTGGCGGGGCAAAAAAAATTGTATTGAGTTGTAAAATTGCATTTTCACACTTTTCAGCAAATTATGTGGCTTTGCCAAACATTAAGGTATTTAAGTAAAGAAATATCACTTATAAAGTGAGAGAGGAGCATAATTTAGCAAAGATACTTGAGTTTTGGGAGAAAAAAGTTTGTTTGTGTTATTTATCCTTAAAGATAGATTTGTATTTTCTGAAGAATCCGTGCGAGTGATAAAAATGTCTAATTAGACTTTATAACAACAAGCTCACAATAATTAACCCTCTAAATACAATGTATTACACTCAATGAAGGGGCATCTGAAGGATACACATACAGTTAACCTAAAAATTATAGATAAAATGATGTGAAAAAATCTATTTATATTAGAATTTAAATAGGATCTTAATTGAAATCATAATTAACTAAACACGAATAATTTGAACTTAATCTGATAGATAAGTTCACTCTGAAAGTTCAACATTTAACGGAGACCGTTACGTTACAGATATTCCCCAAACAGTAGCTCCCCAGTTCCCTTTTCGTGTCCCATTCTCTTTCAGCTTTAATAAAGCAAAATACTGACATTTAACTCGTTCTCAGAAGGGGATGGGGTCGTTTAAGGATATCTGATCCTCAGGCAGGAAGGATAACTCCAAAAATTAATATTTAATTCGAAATGCATAAAAAAAAGCTTGAAAAAGAAATTTTTATGCAGCAATTTTCATTTTATTCATCTTTATAAGATACAAGGTTTTTGGAAGTCTTAGAAAAAGTCTTATAAAAGTTGACTTTTGTACCCTATAAAAGGAAAAAGGAAAAGCAGTTTTAGAGGAATAAGATTTTCTTGAATCCAGCCTTAAGTACCAATATTTATTAGCATGAAATAAATTAAGAAGTGATTTCTGGTGTCTTGCAATGATAGCAAAATTAAAAGCCTATGTATTATGGAAAACATGACGGAAATAGAAGACAAAAAATACCAAATAAGTATAAAAATCATGATAATTTCTCTTAATGCTTTAATACCTATTGTTTTTTTTAGCCTAAAATATATTTGTTGATCAATTTCCAATATGAAAATGCATTTGCTGATATTCCAATTCGCTTTTTCTGCAAAAATATTGGAGATTTGACAATTTTACCAATATAATATGATTAACTTTAATCTTTAACTTTAAAGAAATACTGTGGATAAATTAACATAACTTTGTGGATTTGATTATTTTTGATTACTTAACTGCTAATTTATAAACCTGGGGATCGGACTACCCTAATGATACTATAGGCTTGAGTGTCGCAAGCTACCGAAGAATACAATACATATCACGATGTATATATATGGTAATTCAATACAACATGTATCATGATACAGTTGTCAACAATAAAGGTAACTGATATCTTTACATATTTTTGCTTGCTAAGCTTCACAGTTATAAGAAAATAAAAAAATATATCTTGTGACATCCTACCCAAGTCATTTACTTCATTCTGTTTTACATTTGAATGCATAGGTTGTTTTCCATGTAAATATATTCAAAAGAAATTCCTATTTTGGTTGTTAGTATTGGAATTATCAATGAAGCAGCTATAAAGTCATCGTTACTGATCGAGATCTTTTTTCAAGTGCGAATTTCCTCGCCTCTTCAATCTTTTCATGAACTTTGAAAACCCCCGTCGATTATAATTGAAATAAGTGTAAGACTCTTGGATAACAGAGCTTCCCTTTTACATCTACTTACATGTACGTGTTGCACAAGACCTCAAATCCGGGAGAAAAACAAAGACAGAAATCACTGGCAGGTAAATTTTCATTCTTCTAATGAATTCTAATGGTGATAGATGTTTACAAACCGATAACAATCATTGGAAAATGTAATTCAGCTAAGTCCAGAATAATCGTATCAAAAAATATTTTAATTAAGGCTATTTGCTAATTAATATTTTATCATCCCATCCCTATATGTAACCAAAGTTTCGCACATAATGGCTTGCGACCTTAATGTTGATGTAAACAAACAGAGTTACCCTTCTTGAGAACTTTTAAATTATGCCTGAGGAATTTATAGATTTATGCACCAAAATCGATAGATCCGGGGCGTTTATTGTTTTTGTCCTGTCTGTCTGTTTGTCTGTCTGACTAGTTGTCTGTTTGTCTACAAACTTTAACCTTAGACATTACTTTTGAACCATGAAAGATAGAGACTTCATATTTAGTATGCAAACTCCAAGTATTAAGTTCTTTCAAATGACAACAAGGTCAATGACCTTGTGACCTTGACTGTGATCTCTAGACTGAAAATAAAAAAAAAGCTTTTCGTCTGCAAACCTTCGACATAACTTTTGGACCATGATGGAAAGATACTTCATATTTGGTATGCATAATACTCCACTAATTAAGCTCTTTTAAATGGCATCAATTACATTAAGGTCAACGACTTTGTGACAATGACTGTGACCTATCTATGCTAAAAATAGTTTTTTTTCTGCAAACTTTAACCTTCGCTAAAACATTTGAACCATAAGAAATAGAGACTTCATATTGATTTAATTCTTAGTCACATGAGTTCTCAGTGAACACGTTGCTGTTGGACCAGCGGCAATGTGTTGACTCGGGACCTTTGGATGTCCTTATCTTATATACACGAATTTATTTACTTTGTTTGATCACATTGAAAAATGAAAAAAAAGATATCTTACATGCATGGTACATGTATTTTTCTTACATTTTCCCTATAAATTTGTCGTGAAAATTCTCTAAAATGCTAACACCCTAAAATGATATAATTTTTCGGCCGATTTGATGCTTTGCATCAATATAAACTTAAGAATGGCTGAACTTAACGGCATGTTTTGGGTCTTTTTCGGTCGCTTCTGTTGCTTTTAAATTTGACCTAGGTTCAATTTTACATATTTGCTACTGAGGTCTGTCAATTAGACACCCAAATTAAATGTTAAAAATGATTTTAGACTTTAAATTGATAACATATTTCAGGGTTAAGTTTTTTGTCCTTACGATTTTCCAAATTCGGATAATATTACACTTATCTGCCCTTGATTAAACATTATGTATGTATGAGAGGCTAACTTATCGTAAGAATGAAACTAAAATAAGACTGGATGAATTACAATGACTTGTATTTAAAAATACGAGATCTCTAATTTTCATCTTCCTATTTATTCTGTATGGCGCAAGTATATTATAACACATAATTACAAAGATTTTAAAAGTATGAGACCATCTATGTTAGTAAAAACAAATTTAATCGATGACTGACTATGTAAAGTGTTCTAATTAACATAAAACATTCTACAAATCAGTCACGTGACGGACTTTTGTATTCACATAACCACCTGAGGAAAGACATCACGTGGTGAATTATGATATTCAACGTGTCACAGCCTTGGTTACAACAGAGAGAACGAGTGTAAAAAGTGGCAGGTTTTTCTCTTTTACATCATGAGCGCATGTTTGTCTATTAATGTTCATCTCCTTTTAACACTACATTACAAAAGCAAATATACAACTACTGTTCAGAGGAGAACAATAGACGAAAATACGCTGACTGTGTAGAAAGTCATTAAAATAGTGGGCGTCCTCATTATCGTAGGAGATTGAAGAACTTAAAATTGAGATGACCCACGCCTTAGAAAACATATTCGCACATTGTAAATACCCCGGTACATACTTTTATTTATTGCAATTAAGTGAAGTTGTAGATTAGATGTTGATCATACCTGAAGTTTATTTTGACGAAAATTTTGCAAATCCTTAAGTGCAGTCATCCTTTTGTATCACTTTAAAAGGGACCATTTTTCAACAGTTTTTTTTATATAGATCTTACATATAAAATAATGACCCTTAGGCTCTTTTCCTAAAAAAAAAATGATTTCTTTCTACGGCTGGGCTCATAATTTATCATTGAAAAATGACACCCGGTCAATTTCCCATGGGGGTCATTATTCGTCTCAACAGTGAGCACCCCTGTCGATCGATCTGTCAAACCCGCCGTGTGCTCCTTGTCCTGATCGGAGAGTATACAGGAAAATTCATCATTAATTCATATTGAGTGTGTAATAATGGCCAACTTATTATTATTAATTAGTATGAAAAACATGGGTCAACATTTGATTTGTTGATTAATTGTATTTGCTGACAAGGTCATTGTATCGACCATCAAACCTACGAAACTGTTGATATTCTTGTTTCATCAACTTGTTTGTCATTACCTCGTTTTAGAAATTGTACATAACTACAGCATGTACTTTTGAATCTAATCAACAGAGAGGCCGTGAAATCTATCTATTTTTTCTCTTATAAATTACTGTACACAGAAGGATACTAGTAGATGGTTCCCATATTGCCCTCAATCGTTTAAAGCGAGATTTAACATATTTCTGAAACAATTATTCCATTCATAAAGTATCAGGGTCTACTTTATCATGCCTGGTCCATTGCTTGGCTTAATCTTCTACAGATACATAATATTTTTAAAATTAAGAGTAATCGATCGAATGAAAAGTCTATCATAAACAATACAAATTTAAAGAGAGCATAAATCACGGACCTCTAGAAATTCTAGAGGTTGGATCAGATGTCTACGAATAGAAATCATCCCCTGTTAACCGGGTCACACCTGCTTCGAACCTGATATATTGATCGGATACATGGAACTTTCTATAGTCAGATTCAATCTAAAAGCAAAGGACTAGAAATGAAACACATTAGATTAATGTCCTGTTGGACACTTGTAGAGTCTACAAAGATTTATCTGGATTATTTAACTTAGATTCACTTTTGAAACTTTATTCACTTTATAAACATTTGAAAAAATCAACTACGAAAATAACTACTCGACAAAATTATAAACATTCTTATTTAAAAGCAGTAACACAGACAATCGTAAAAATGTTTTTTTTATTCAAATAAAGGGGGATATTGCATACTGGAGGATACCGTAGATATAAGTGCAGGTAAAATATGCATATGTTGAATATTTAAAGTATCATTAGTTACTAAATAGACATTAACAACCCATATTCTTTTACAAAAAATGCTTTATATATGTATAATATAGTAAGTTAATAAAATATGCTAAAAATGTAAATCAAAAACAAAACACGCATAAATATTATTTTAAATAGTTGTCATTCATATGTATAATATGTATATTGAGTCTAGAAAAAAATACTAAATAGACATTTGGAGTCTAGAAAAAAATCATCATTATATAAAAGAGTCCTATGGACCAAAGCTCCGACCTGAGTAACAATATCAACCATGCTTGTTCTTCATCAGATTATTCTTTTTTAATAAGTTTATCTAAAACTTTGATTACCAACTGCAATCTCTTTATCCACGAGTCCTGAACAGTATTCGAGCTCATGATCAAAAGTCCATAAAACATTACTAGAAAGGAGAGTAGCAAACACGGAACACAAAATCATCAGAGGTGGAATCAGGTGCCATGGAGGAGTGAGCATCCCCTGTCGACCGGACATTCCCGCCGTGTACTCCTTTTCATGATCGGAAAATAGCGTGAAAAATCCGTGTACAACTCGGTGTAAATAAAAGCCTAACCTAATAATCAGTATGTAAAAAGTGAGTCAGCTTTTGGCTTACTGATAAATTGTTTTGATGAAAATGTTATTTTATTGACCAAATAATCCATTTAAAAGATGTGTTGTAACAAAAATTGAATTATATACCGTTTTGAGCATTCTTAGGATGAATCTTCACAATTCAGTTAACTGAATGGTGCCTGAAGGGTCTAGAAAGGTCAATATATGATAGAGCAATTCCACTATGTCACCTTAAGGTAGACTTTCAGCGACCAATCACATGGCAGGGTTTAATCTTGTGATTCCTAATGCTTTTTAGTGGTGACATCATCATAAGATGGAGGCTCGTTCATGCCAGATGAATTAGGTGCGCCAGGGGGAAGAAATTGTTGCCCTGATGGATATCCATAAGTTCCTGCGATAACAGGTGCGCTTGGTTGGGGGTAGCTCTGAACCGGAGGGGATGTCTGAGGAGGCTGACCGTATCCTTGTTGACCTTGACCCTGACCCCATGGCTGATAAACTGAAAGCAATAAAGCACATTATAATTTTATTTTATGTAGTGGAGAAGGATATGGAGATAACGAACAGTATTCAATCTTAAAGTCCATAAAACAATACAAAATTGGAGCAGAGCAAACACAGACCTCCGAAATATCAGAGGTGGGATCAGGTGCCATGGAGGAGTGAGCATCGCCTGATGACCGGTCACACCCGCCGTGTGCTCCTTGTCATGATCAGAGAATAACGGGAAAATCTGTCGTCAATTCAGTGCATAAATAATGGACTAACAATTAGTCTGAAAAACGTCAGTCAGCATTCGACTCAATGATAAATTGTATTAGCTGACAAGGTCATTGTATCGACCAAAGAACTTACGAAATGATGACTTTAGGCGAGACTGCTGATATTCTTGTTTCATCAATTTGCTTGTCAATAATTTTCCTCGTTTTAGAAATTGTTCATAGGTAGAGCATACTCTTGCGTATCGAATCAACTGAGATATATATACTCCGTATGCAGGTGATGAAGGTATATTGCTACATAAGTAAGGGAAGTTGACGATAGAAAAGTTAAAGTCATCACGTTTATCATATAGATTGGTTGTTGGATTACCATTATCGTCTTTCTCAAGTAAAATATCCAAGTATGAAACTGATGTTTTAGACTCTGTGGTATCTTTTATCTCAAGCTCACCAGGATATATCATATCGACGTAGGAATGGCAATTAACATTGTTAATTGACAATACGTCGTCGATATATCTAACGTCGAGTTGAATGTCCACAGCAAGTGTTTTCTTACTTTCACGCATAAGTTTTTAGCATGTCTTTATTTTCAGCTAATAAAACGAGTAGCGAAACTAAATATAATACTCAGTAAACGAGGGTTGTCCCAAAAAGTCAAAACAGGATATAAACATTTCAGTTGTTTTTTTCTGCTTAATTTTTCTTATCTTGTCAAATTGAAATTATATTATATCTTAAAGCATCATTTCATGACCATGCATTTTAATTTTTCATAATGATATCAAATTTTGTAAAATAAAAGAAAAAAGATGTAAAATATAATAGAGAAAGTATGTAAGTGTATTTCGGCGAACGAAATAAAGTGTAATGAAAATTTGACATGTAATTAAAATCATAATTATGATTTCATTGATTTAAGTTTGAGTTTAATGTTTTTCATAGTACTAAAAAAGTAACCAGAAGTCTCTGATGAGATTGTAGCTCTTTTGGTCTTTACGTATAATATAAGAAAAAAGCACTTGGATTAAAATTTGGCAGAACGCAGTTTTAAATAGAATTATGAACCTTAGTGAAATCTACCCATGTGTCAATTTAAATTGAGATCAATCCAAAACTGTAGGAGGAGTAGGGATTTAAAAGTATTTCTAAGAAATTTCTATTTATAGTAACCATGGTAACACTGTTTTTCATTGGAATCGGGAACGGATGCACTAAATTATGTATACTCGTAAGTGTTCCCTACTTGTACGCCAAGTTAAAATAAAATCAAGCCAACACTGTTGAAAGAGAATCATTTTTAAGGGAATTTCTGAGAATTTTCTAATTTTTAGTAATGGCAACATCATTTATCGAAATCACTAAAGTATGTATCTTAGTGTAGTCTACTTGTGTGCCAAGTAATATTAAAATCAGACCAAAACTTGAAGAGTAGCGTGTTTATGAATTTCACAGAAATTTCCATTTTTAGTACACCTCCGTAAACATGGCAACATCGTTCATCGAAATCAAAAATCGATGTAGTTAATTATGTTTCTTAGCGTAATCTACTTGTATGCCAAATTATACTGAAATCAAACCAAAAGTGTAGGTGGGCTTGTATTTTAAAGGCATTTCACAGAATATTCTAATCTGAGTTACAATGGCAACTATGTTCATCGAATAAAAATTGTATGGACTAGTTTATGTACCCTAGTGAAGTCTACTTGTGGCCTAAGTAATATTGAAATAATACCAAAACGTAGGAAGAGTAGCATTTTAAATGATTTTCACAGATAATTTCGAATTTCATTTCTTGTAGCCATGGCAACACCGTTTACTGAAATCAAAACTTGACGTTCTAATTTATGTATCTTATTTTGAAATCAGAAAAAAATGTAAGAGGAGTGGCATTTTAAAGGAATTTCACAGAACTTTCTTTTTTTAGCAACCATGACAACATCGATCGTTCATCAAAAAGTAATGCACTAAATTATGTATCTTAGTGTAGTCTACTTGTGTGCCAAGTAATATTAAAATCAGACCAAAACTGGAAGAGGAGTTGCGTTTTAAAAAAAAAATTACAGACAGAAGGACGGACGGATGGACGCTTGCGGACACCTTAACATTGCATAAGTTCTTCTGGTCTCTAACCAATAGAGCTAAAATGTGAATTATTCCGGATTTTGTTCCTGCGCCAACTGGCCATAGGGTATTTTGTGCATGTATTCTTAATATTGAATAATACATGTATATCACCTGGTTGGTATAAGGTTACTCCAGGTTGTTGATTTCCGTTGAACATAACCGCTGCTCCTCCTCGGTTTTGCAGCTCACGTGCCCTTCTGATGCGTATACAACACACTAGAGTCACGACAAAAGCTATCAGGCCTATTATAAGGACAGGGGCTATCATATAAGTCGCCGAAAATTCTGTTTTGAAAAAGGTAAACATGACAATTAATTTAAGTATGTCAGATTTATATTATTTGAAAACATAACAGTAAAATTAAATATCGGTTGGAGATTATATATATTTTTAAACTTTATTTCATACATGAGGAACAAGAAAAAGATGTATACGAGTTATTATTGTATTTGATATACACTGTAGATATAGGTAAGAGTTTGCAAAACTTTCCAGAGACGTCGGCCGGTTTTTCACTCCCGCTATATACGGTGTATACAACTTCTGTGTTTTTCTGGGGTTTATCCTGTTCTATCCGAATGTATAGTAAGTCAAATGTACAGAATACTGGTATTTTGTCTGGCGAATCATAACAATCATAAGTCTGAAAAAAAAATACACATATTAACTTAAAATGAAATTAACTACTGTATACCGGGAAATCCGCCCCTATCTGTTTTATTTTCGCCCTACTCACAGCTCAACAAATTTAAAATGGCCAAATTCACAGAACACATTATAAAATTATTGAAAAGAATTGTGAATGGGCAAATTAGCTTAAACTGTCAGATGAAAAAAAAAACTAAAACTGTCCAGTAGGGACAAATACTCCCCGCTGGGTTTTTCAGAGAAGGTGCCAATTCACAAATACTTTATGCATCTAGAGGTTTCACAATTTTCTGATAAAAATTTGCAGTGAAAATATAATTGCTCATTATATTTCTTAATGAATGAAACAAAGGTGCAACCAAATAAAACATCAATATTAATACATTGTAATTCCATTGTAACATTTTTTTTTTATTTCTGAATTTATAAAAAAAAATTTATTGCAATTATATGTCATGACACTCTGCTAAACTGATTGTTGAAAGAAAAAAAATCATATTATACAAAATCAAATTAATCTTGATAACTTGATATCAAATTCATTTCGAAAATAAAGAGCTGATCATTCAGTAATTAAGTGCTTTGACAGACAATAAATTACAATTAAGAGAATTAAAGAAGGGAGATCTTTAATTCTTGTTCCAGCAGCCGAATTCCCAGGAGAAATAGATTACATGCTTGATAAGAGATGCCTTAACAACTTCCAACACTAAACTCATTAATTTCTCTTTAACTGGATGCATGTCTAGTCATTATCACCAAAAGACAAATGAAATTACATTATCTTCTGTGCAATGTAAAAACTGTTTTAACACTTGATGATGTGTCTTTTTTTTCAGTTTTAATGAGTAGTTCTAAGCTGTAGTTCACATTTTTGTACAGATATTCTAGATTCTATGTCTCAAACCTTATATATGAGCCCAAAATGAACATGTCAATTAAATAAAAAATAAAACCTGTAAAATGCAAAAAAATTAACAAATAAAGTTGAAAATTCCAGGTGCACACCTTCATATGGTCAATAATAAGTGTACAAATTTTCAGAAAAAGCCTTGTAAGAAACAATCTTCACAAAACCACAAAATAAAAAAGAAAAAAACACCCGTAAAAATCAAAATGATCATTTAATCAAGATGAAAATATCAGGTGCACATCTTCATATAGTGAATAATATGTGTACAAATATTCAGACAAATCCTTCCAATAGTTTCTGAGTAATGGTCCGGACAAAATCTCGTCTTCATACAGACGGACAGGGTGATTCCAGTATACCCCCTGAACTTCGTTTGCGGGGGGTATAATTATAAATTATATATTCATACATGTATCAGCCCCAGTCCCCTAAAAAAAGAATAGTGCTTACTCTAGCTGGCGTTCCTCTGTTGCTGCCTGCCCTGTATACAAGTTTTTGAGAACATTTAAGATTGAACTTTTTTACTCTGACACACGACTCTCTGCTCACTTTATCCACATTGTCCCAACCACTAAATGACATGTCTCGGCAAATGCTGCTGCTTTCCTCGCCAGTATGAATGACCTCAAAACTCTCTCTTACTGTAGGATTAAACGGCCCATAACATCTATCATCCTCAAAAGTCACTATAAGATTTGAAGCAAAAGATTAAATAACAAACAATGATTAAGCTTATACGTCTGTAGGAACGATATCAATCGGAAGAGGAGCAAACATGGGGTACTAAAATCACTAGAGTTGGAATCAGGTGCCACTGAGGACCGTGCATCTCCTGTTGACCGGTTACATCGTCGAGCGCTCCTATCATGATCGAGGATATGGAAAGAATTGCAAACAATTCTTGTGTTAATGGTGGCCCAACAATTTGAATGAAAGTCAGTTTGCATTCTGTATTTGCTGCGTGAAAAATCGTCTACATAGACGATATAACAACACACTCGACATATTTAACCACTTCATATCTCAAAAATTATATTAAAGTTTGAATATGATTTAAATGAAAAATCATAACTAAACGTGAATACTCGAACTGAGGCTGGTAGGTAAGCTCACTCTGGAAGTAAAGGTTTTTCATACTGTTTGGCCATATTATTTACACACTGAAATGTCGACGGATTTTCCCGATCATGACAAGGAGCACACGGCGGTTGTAATGGGTCAGCAGGGGATAATCACTCCTCCATGGCACCTGATCCAACCTCTGATGTTTTGGAGATCCGGGATTGCTCTAATCTAAATTTATATTCACTATTGTTTGAAGACTGATTTAGCTTGAATACTGTTTGTAATCTCCGTATGTTTCATACTTAAACATAGCTATAGCTGTTGCAAATAAAAGAAGTATACATAAACTGTATATAAAATGGGTATTAAATATTAATTTTGTTCCTTTATTAGCTGACCAGGGGGTCCGTTTTACAAAAGAAAACGACTGAGACCAAACGATAGTTCTGCTTACAGCTATAATTTAGATTTAAATTAAGATGATTTAATGTTTTTTAAAAGAATATATATAGATAATTTTATGCTAGAAATTTAAAAAAAAACTCGCTAATTTGGCAATGTTTTACATTAAGGTTGTATGAGTGTGAGCATTTTACATAACACAAATTGGAATGAAAGTCGCGTTCAAAGTAATGTCAGTAAAAGTTTATATTAACTTTACATGATTAAATAATTCATTATATTGTAAAATCAACTTTATTACGTATTTTTTTCTGATTAAAAATGTGTATTAAAATATCTGCATTGTCATCGAATGCGTCTCGTATTTTTACGACAACAGACCCGTTTCCGATCTCCATAGTAACGACAGCGCTGGATTTCCCGAAATGAGGAACAACGAAAAATGGAACGTGCAAAGGGCAGCTTTGCCGCCCGCAAACAGATTTTTAAGATATAGAAACCAAACAGATTTTTAAGATACAGAAACCAATCAGAAGAAGAAGTCAAAGTAGTTTCTATTCAAAAATCGGTAAGGAAAAAAGTATCGAATATATGTAACACGCCAAACACGGTTACGGGGGCTCAAATTTTCTCCTACTGTGTGCCCATATTTCGACAGTCTAATCAAAAAGTGCCAGTTTTATAATATATCCCAAAGGCTAGACAATGTTTTAAATAAACGTAATTGGAATTAGGCTGCACATAATTTAGGTCTAATATCAACGAGAAATCAAATGTATTATGAACGATTCAGTGATTCAAGTTGCTTTGTTGATAACATTTTTTCTTCGAGATTATCTTAGAGTTATTCCCCGTTGTGAAATAGAAAGTACATAACCCGGCATTTTACATGTAAACAAAGTGCTCGAAGATTGCAAGGAAACTAATTTGTAATGTAAGTTGAAGAAAATGTTTGAAGAAGTTCAGATTCATGTATGAATAGGAGAGATTTTCTGTTGGAAAATATGTCTGAAATTGAATGAAAATGATTCATAAAACGAACTCAAATTGTGTTGAAATCTTCAAGCAAAAATGTTTTAATGCAGCATCCATTTTACACATTGTGATAATTCAGATTCATTATGCCATAAGAGATACAAATCTGCATATAAAAAATAATGCTGGGGTTGTTGTGAAGAACAATATGTTGGTCTGCATAAATGTAACACATACTTTTATGTTATGTGGTTTTATTTCAAGATCATTTAACACATTGCACAATTTCTTATCATTTATTTACATTTATGTATAAGTAATCTGGAAAGTCAAGAAAATTCAAAGTCAATTCTTATTGAGTAGTGAGTGTCAAGATCACATTCGAGGTCATATCCATGGGTGTAGGAAGCAAATTGAAAGGGGGGGGGGGGCTAAACCAGCTAAACCAACAAAAAAAGGTGTAAAACCCTGCAATTTTCAATGCATAGAAATTATCTATATTCACAAAGAAAGTGGGGAGGGGGGCAAAGCCCAACCTATGATATCATTAATATTGGATCAAATTTCTAGAAACCTATAGTCACTGTGTTAAAATTTGATATACTTAATATTCATTTGTTCACATGATTTTTTTTCCAGTTACGGGTATGATATCAGATACACGCCACGGGAGTTCATACAGCTTTGCAGCTGTCTGTTAGTCAGTCGGTAAGTCTGCATGTTGGTTCACCACCAGTTTTTGTTTATTTTCTTTGCAGAGGTTGCACATATTGAAATGAAATTTGGTATACAGATTTATCATAAAACTATATAAGTCAAGCTTTGTTTTGTAAGATCAGGGCATTGTTTTCAGATTTATATCCCCTCAACTTAGAAAAATTCCAATTACCAGTTTCTTGGAGAATGGGGAGGAAGCAATAAGTGTTTTACAAACATATCTTGTTCTAGGACTTGTTAATCTTAAAATATCCTTGTCATTTCACAGGCAGCAGAATACGTCTACAAATGAAGTCAATAGGGAAGGACCTTTGCAGGCTTCTGGATGTGCTGCAGAGGAGTTCTCATGATAACCATAAGATACCAGCAACGATAGGTTTTTATGGGTAATTTTTTTACCTTTATCATGGAATTTGACTAACTTTTGAAAAACTTTTGAACTGGGTGTGAAATTTTATTTACTTTTGAAAAAGTCAAGTCTAGTGGATAATTTTTAAATGGTAATGATACATCACTTATATGTATTCTTTTGTATTTGGTAGGGGAGTATCACATTTATAATACCATATCTTTTCTAGTTAAGTTTACCCTGATAAATGAATATGTAATCATTTATTTTATTGTATTTTAGTTAGAGCGTATGCTACACATATACCGTACTACAAATTTCCGCCATCAATGGAGAAAACCACTTCAACCAATACATATTTACATGTACTACCAAAGACTCCAATTTGTCCAAAAGTAAGAGAAATAACTGTTACTAGGACTGAGAGGAAGGAAATGTACCACAATGACAGAGGTGAAAGCAGTAAACATAAGGACAGCTCCTACAAGCTTTTTGGATTCTTTGTCTACCAATGACAATGTGGTGGTACTTGCATGGTCATAATATAAGAAATTAATATGTTTCTGTTCTTTTTCAAGCATTATATACTGTCTTGTGAAATTATGGAAAAAATTGTCACAAAGGTTCATGGTTTTCTAGACACTCTTTCATTATTTAAACTTATCAAGTCATGCCTGAACTCATAATCTTCTTCTGGTATAGTGCAGGGCCTTTTAGGCATCATCGCACTTTGTTTAAAACAGGACACAGGTGCAGTGGAGAGTCCTCTATTTACAATTAAAAACTGGTACATGATATTATTGTTTTATATACTTGAAATGAAATCAGATATAATATTATTTCATAAAATTTGTACAATATTCATTTTAATACATATTGTATAATTTGGAAATGTTATTGGAAAAATGTTGTCATAAACATGAAAATTTGCAGAGAAAAGATGTTCAGAGGAAATTCGGGCTGAATATTTTCAAAATGGCTTCACTCTTTTTTCTGAAACTTGGACACAATAATTGATTGTTGTTTTAGTTCATGTAAAACCTATGCATTTTTTATATCCATTACTCTGCATATTGTAAAATTTGTGATAAAAATTCGTATTGCTCATATTTCATTGACAGTGTCGAATCATTGGACAATATAGATGGCTATGGAGGACATTTAATGAAACATTGACTTTTTATATTTAACAAATGAATATTGTTCAGGTAATATATAGTTTATAGAATATTGTACCATGTTCATTTTCCATATAAGTTGTTTTTTTATTGTATCATAAATGAAGACAAATTTAGAGCAGTTGTATTTATGAGAATTTTGCAGAGAAATGCTGATCAGAGGAAATTCGGGTTGAATATTTTCAAAATGACTCCACTCTTTTTTCTGAAATTTGGACAAATAGATTGATTGTTATTATATTTTTAGAAAATAAATTGTTTTTTATGATTCCATTACTCTGTCTATGTTTTATAATTTGATTAAGATCCACAACTTTAGTATTTTGGTGAAAGAAATTACGCGTCATAGGTGGCGCCGCAAGCACAGTTTATAATTTGTTAATTTTTTTTTAAATTGTTTTAAGTTTTAGAACAGATGTTCCATGTTTAATAAAAATTAGCATTTCAAAATTTTACATAATATTTGACCTATTTTTTTAAGTTGGTGTGCAGACTATATTTTTAAGGAAAATATCACTCAGAGTTACCTCCCTTAGTTTGGCAACCACTAGGGGGCAAACGACTACACTCTTTTTCTTTATATTATAATCATGTATTGCTTATACATATGTGTATCCATTAATACCAAAATCATTTGTTTTCCATTACTTTGATTTCACACTCGTACTACCTTAAACTGTTTTTTTTAAAAATCTAAATCGTAAGTTGTTTTGTAGTACTGGCCACTGATTATGTATATAAATGAACCAGATTTTGTTTTAAAAAAGAGGAAAACGCTGTTGCATTCAATTCGAAACTAAGATAATTAAATCGACTTATATATTTTTTCTTCAATTTTCAAGTTATTTTGATTTAGTTGTACGCTTGATATACCTGTGAATTTGAGATTAAAAAAAAACAGACACTGCAGATTCTACCACATTTGTTTCTATATTTGGATGTTTTAATGAATTTAGGCGAAAGAGGCACATTAAAAATAATGTTATGTTAAGAAGGAAATTTCAGGATAAAACGCTTTGTATCAATGCATGCGTTGAACGCCTCTTTTTACATAACACAAACAAATAATCGATTTATATAAATTTTTTTGACTGATTTTGAATGGAAATTACATAAAAAATCAATCTCTGAAAGGGACACAAACACATTTACAACTGATTTTTAATGTTTACAGTTCCTAATTACAAATGAATTAAGGCAATTCAAATTATCAGCAAAAATTTTAACGTCATTTGTTGATTTATAAAGGAGATAAAGAACATAAAATTCTTCATAATGATAACAAGGCTCATGCCTTGTTTAATTTGTTTAAATATCGAAAATATAATATTAATATTTAACAAAACAAGATTCGGCAAATCACTAGAATCTGTCTAATCATATTTACATTAATTTCTTGATTGAAAAAAAATTTTCTTTGAACGATATTAATATATTAACAAATATTAACAAACACATGACACGGGTCTTGTTTACATATAATGTAACAAAGGATTGGAGCTATAAGTCTGACTTGTATCTCGATAACTGACATTCATTTTTTTCATAATCATTAAAAATACCTTAGTTAAGTATTTGTAAATATACAAAAATGGGAAAATATTTTTTTTTTTAGCTGAAACTGCCCTTTAAAAGAACAAGGTAATGAATCTCATTTTAAAGTTATTAATTAGATTATTCAACTTTTTACAGTTCAGATTTTCTTACATGCAGAAGTTTTCATAATCCATAATGTATCAAAGAAATATAATTGTAATTTTATTCAATACATTTACTTATTTACAATGATATCCAAATTTAAAAAAAAGAGAGAAACATGTATTTTTTTCTTAATTACAAATCACATTATCTAACACTGAAGATGATAGAAAGAAGATGCCCGATCTGTGATATCAATATTTCCATCCACTGCATATTATTTCATTTATTTCTTATGAAAACCATTGTCGTTAATCACTCCATAAGTCATATTTAAGCAAGCCGCCTGCATAAAAATCTTGAACCTTTCACAGCTGTTTCATACAGATGTACAGTCTCTGGCCATAAGTGAGTCATAATTTGATTTTTCCACTTTTATAGTGCCACATTTTGATTGAAAAATGCATTTTTCTTAAATACGATTGCAGTATGTGGTTATTTGTTATTCAATTTTATGACTAAGAGACCATAACATACAAAATTCTTTGCAGTGTCTCAGCATTTTTTTTTTCCAAAATAATTTTAATTTATCTGTAGGCATTACAGTGATATCACAGGTCAAATACAAAATAAAAATGTTAAGACTTTAATATATAAAGAAATCATTGTAATTTGAGGTTAGAATTTTTTTCTAGACAATTTTATAACTTATTCCATGGACCTATATGCTAACTATATATAGGACCTGCATGCTTTTTCAATAAAATTTTAGAGTAAAAATGGAAATTATGACTCACTTATGACCATATACTATATATGTTAGCTTACGCGGCTTATCGTGTATTTTTCTGTAACAGTCGCGACCTTAATTACTTGCAAAACTACATGTGACATTTGATTTTATTCATATTGTTTAGCCTAAATATATCTAAAGAGTTATCGTTACTGAGCAAGATCTTTTCTTCATGCGAATTTCCTCGCCTCTTCAATCTGTTCATGAGCCTAAAAACCCCGTCATTATAAGTTGAATTTAAGCTAAAATATTTTTAGATATGACAGAGCTCAGCTTTTACATCTACTTACATGTACGTGTTGCACAAGACCTCAAATCCGGGAGAAAAAGAAATACAGAAATCACTTGCAGGTAATTTTTCATGATTATATATATTGTTTTTCTAATGATCATAAATGTTTTCAAACCGAAAAATGTACTTCAGTGTAAATCCAGAAAAATTATAATATCAAAAATATATTAATTCAGGCTAAGTTATTTTCATCATCGCATCCACGCACATTAGCTTCCAACCTTGATGTAAACAGACGGAGTTATAGTTCTTGAGCTTTTCATAAGCCTAGGTCAGTAGGTTAGTAATAGGTCACGCAAGTCTGGTGTGAGACCATCGAGGCCAACGTGTAGGCTCTTCTACATACATCTTAAAAGTGATTGGACGAAAATACAATAAATACAAAAAAATACAAATAATAAAATATATGTTATTGACTTTTGAGCTGTTAAACTTAGAATGTGTTCAATTTAAATACCCCTTTGGATCTCATATCTTATAGGCTATTTTATTTTAAATGGACGTCTCAAGATTTGTAGGCCTACACGTGTACAAGAACCATTTTGTGACAGTAGAAACTTTGAAACTTTCAATTTTTTATTTTACTAAAGCCCCCACCTGGGGTACATGTATGTTAACGTTCGGACAATTGAACAAGCAGGGACGTAGCAACACTTGACCTTGACCTATTTCAATTTGTTTTTTACCGTGACTATAACTAAGGAACGATGGTGCAAAGGCATTTACGTAAACTTATATATTGCAAGTATATTTCTCTTTGATTAGTCCTTTTCTTCATGGTATACATGTATATTTACTTCAACCCTAATTTTCAGTAGACCCAAATAAACAAGAGTTATTTCCCGTTGGCCGCCATCTTGGTGGTCAACCTGGTAATTTTCCCTCTTTGTTCTACCAAATGTAAGAGGGTATTGGTGAAATATTTGGGGGAAAATCTTTATGGAATAAAAATTATGAAATAAAGGAGGCTCTAAAAAATGTATATTTTTAAGAAAAACAATGCTTCCCCATCCCACAATTGCCAGTATAAAAAGTTAAATTTGGTTGAATAATGATGGAATATGACACCCAATATGGCGGTCAACGGGAAATAGCTCTTGTTAATTTAGGTCTACTGAAATAATTCTGAGATTAAAGGTCATCATCTTGTTAGATATGCAATGTAGGGAAAATGACTTGCTCAGTATATATAATTGTATGCCATCTAAGCAAACTCTCAGGGGTTATTCTAGGGCAAAACATTAGTTAATTGATTAGTACTTTCTTCATTTTTTTATTAACTAAGAAATGACTATAATTCATTGGCAAATTATTCGAGTATAAGCTTGTTTCCCATTTGGGTCAGTTTACGCTTTTTTTATAATCCGTTTCGCGGATTATAAATCGTGAATGGATTATAAAAAAGCGTAAACTGACCCAAACCAGGTTATACTCGAATAATTTGGCCAAGAGTCTTTCCTTAGAATTTATTTTAAAGATAATTAAACAACAACGGATGTAAAATTATGTTGATTTTTATGAGTTCAAAATTAATTTGCCGCTCAATAATACGAGTTTAAATAACGGAAGTGATGGGAATACATAGACCTGAAGCCATGATGCTTGTTTTCATGAGGTAAGACCTACCTATTATTTGAAGTGAAAGGTCCATTTATTAAATTTGTAATTTTCCATGTATCCTGGGGACTAGAAATAAGGGGATTGAATGAATACAGATGATTCAGCTGGTTGTAAAGGGGGGTATGTCCCCATACCGAACCAGATTATACAGAAATACTAATAATTTGTGTTCCTTTTTGGAATTCAAGCAATGAAAGACTAGAATAAAAATAAAATTTAATTATTTTATTTTATTTCTACATTTTTGTAATAATAAATGATTAAAATTTCACCAATTTTTGTAAAATAGAATGTGATATGATTTAGCTGCTCCTCTGTTTTCCAAACAACAACAATCCAAAACAAGAATCTCAACAGACAGACATAATTCACAAATATACATGTATATTGAAGGTTACTTAACTTACAGTCATATCATCAAAATTGAATACTAGTATCTGTTCATAAAACAACCAACAGGTACTGAAATACAACCTTTGTAATTTATTAAAAATACATCTTTAAGATTAAAAAAAATCTTTCAAAATATAATAAATACGTATTTAGAGTATAAATGAATAAAACTTATTGCATGATGGTTTCATAATAATATGTTCATGTGTAAACTGATTAAAATATCAAGTATATCTTGAAAAAAAAATTATATCAAACATATTGCTTAGTGACCTCATCATATGGTGGAGGTACGTTGGTGTTATTTTTATACTGCTGTAATCTATGGGAATCTGAATAGTTGGAAGATAGAAACTGTTGTCTGGGAGAGTAATCATAGTCCCTAGAAGTAACCGGTGCGGAGGGTGGGGGATAACTCTGAAAAGAAGATGTGCCTGGTGGCAAATTTTCTTCCCTTGGAAAATGCTGTCCGGGACTCACTTCCTTATTCCCATATGGAGACTCGGAGGCTGTTTCCTGGCCACGTGATTGATGCACTGGAACATTCATTTTTTTTAATATCTATTATATAATATTATATTTCGTATTTGTTTCATTATGTAGAATATATCTTAATGTAGGAACAATTACATGTTTTTTTTTCTAAATATCAATTACATTTAACAAGAACATCTTTACTAAATTTAGCTCTTGTTAATTCGTTATTAATAATTTTTTTCTGAAGAGATATACCGGTAATCTGTTAATTTATATGAATAATGGAATTACATAATTAAATTACATATACCTGGGTGATAATGGTGGATCTGAATTTGAGGCTGTTGATTTCGACTAAATACAGCCATCTGTCTTTGACTCTCAAGCTCACGGAGATTTTTCGCGCGTACACAACACACTGTAGCACAGATTACACCTAGCAGGCCTAGAGTGACAATAGTCGGTATGATCCATCCTGCACCTCCGCTCTCTGACCAAATATAAAAATACACAGTATCAAATTAATGTGTACTTATCTTACAACCTTCCCAATTCACAATTAGAGTAAAGGTGGGGGCAAACTAATAACCTAGCGAAGACTGTAAGTTGTCTTTGCTTTTTATGGATTTTTACCGGAAACTTTATTAGGGTCGGAACATGCATCCATTAATGTTCTTCAATAAAGGACTACATGTATAATTGCTTTACCTGACTTCATTACAATGTACTCACATGGACTACTCACCCCTCTCATATGAAGGTTTTTCTCTCCCACTATAAACAGTGTAAACTACTTGTGTATCTTTCATAGCCTCCTCGGTCTGTATTCGGATGTACAATAGCTCAAACGTACAAAATACCGGTATGCTGTCTGCGGTGTCATAACAATCAAATTTCTGAAAGAAATATTCAATTCAGTTTTACTAACTTTTCAATGCGGTTTGAAAATCAAAGGCCTGAAGGGCCTGCGAGTTGACTCGTTTGAGTTAATTGAGCTTTTTCATACATCTGGACACCACACCTTATATTCATTCTATTTTGCATCTTAAGAGATTGAATACTATATGTCTCCATGTTCAGTTCAAAAATAAAGTTTATATTGCTTTTCCTTTTTATATACAGGTTGACACTAATGGGCTTCCGTACATATTATTGTGAAAAGCAGCACTGTAAACCTGGATTCTATAATGAATTTAAGCACACTAGCTGCAGTGGTCAGTGTTATGGAGTAATCAGTTTAAAGATTCCCACAGCAAATCTGGATTCTAAAAATAGATTTTTCAAGCACACTAGCTGCAGCTAATGAAAGCAGCAGGTGTTTGTGTGAGGGTGTATTCTAGGTCAATTATAAATAAACTTTAGATAGAAAGAAAAGATCCGCCTAACATGCTTGAACATATATTCATACGCAGTAATTGTACATCGTACAGATATTTGATCAATAATTTATTTAAAAGCATGAAGACATATACAATGTAACAGTACGAAATTTTATACAGTTTTTAACTTCTAAGTTTATACAATCACTCAAACAAAAGCATTTTTTGCTAGAACTATCATATTTGGCGTATGGAATACCTTGATGAATGCGTGATAAATTTTACAGCTCTGAAACGGCTGCGTCAACGAGGAGTTGCTCGCTACGCGAGCCAACTCAAAAATGATAAAAAGGCCAACATACAATTCCAGTAGAGAAGTTTTTGACACTGACCTTAACTGGCTTAGCTCTGTTGGAGTCTATCCTGTATACTAACTTTTGGGAACAATACAAATTGACACTGTTCACTTTGATACACAATTCCCTCTTAAGAGAGTCTTTATAGTCCCAACCACTGAACGACATGTCTCGACAAATACCACTACTGTCCAAACCTTCATGAGTCACCGTAAAATTTTCTCTTGGCGAGGGATGGAAAGGCCCAAAACATGCGTCTTCCCCATACGTTACTGAAAATTAACAAAAAAATAATTAAATGAAAACTCCGATTTAAAAGTGTCAGATTCGATACGCAAGAGCATACTCTGAATTGTCGACGGATTTTCCCGTTATTCCATGACAAGGAGCATACGGCTGGTGTGACCGATTGCATGGCAATAGATGCCCACTCCTTCATGGCACTTGATCTAACTCTTATGTTTTTGGGGTCCGTGCTTTTTCTGCTCAAATTTTGTATCATTTAATTGACTTTTGAGCTTTAATACTGTTTGTTATTTTCATATATTTCATCTTTGCGAAATTGGGTGCCCTCTCACTTTAGAAGGGATTTTTGTTTAGATAAACAACTTATTGCTTCGCCAAGCCAAATTATTTTGGGGGGAGGGGAAGCAAAAATGCAACTTTACATTTATTTATATTTTGAAAAGTTAGAAAAAAGAAATTTTTCTTGCAACAAAGATTCTTAAGCATTTTAAAGAGTACATTTTTTTATTTTTCACAAATAGCCTTTCTTAATTGCATTTCTTTTAAAAAAATTACGGAAAATGTTCCGTTTTTACTCTTCTATGTTGAACATATTAAAGATAAGAAATTTCGTTTTAGCCTATTAATCCTGAAATATTTGTTATCGTGCAAGTATTTTGAAGGTACTTGCAATTGTGCATGTTCAATGTCTAAAGCAAGTCAAAAAGTATAGGGGACCGTGCATAATAAAACATGGTAAGCATATATAGTGAGTTAATTATTTTTCTTTCACACAGTATTTTCAAATATTAGCTGTATATTTAATAATTTTCTACACAACGAAGATTAAATCCTAAATAGAACTACAGTATTTATATTATAAGTATAATTAGATGATGCACATTAAATTCTAGTCGCATTTGAATGTAAAGGTTTTGATAATCTAGTACAAAGTATGAAATTTTCGAGTTGTCGTTATTTACTGTGCTCTTCATTTAACTAATTTCGAATTTCCTCATTTTTATTTTTTCTTAAAACCATATAGCTTAAGGTCTATAAAAACTCACTGTCATATACACGTACACTAGTTATTATTTCTCTAACTTCTTTTCACTTACATGTTTGTGTGGACATTGATCCTAAATCGAAAAGGGAATAGAAAACACAGCACAGCGATAAACAATATTTCCAATATTTCATTGTTCCACTTGGCAGTTAAGTGCTTTTAAATGCTTTGGACGCTTTTAAAGTTATTGCTTTTTATTATCATTTGCAAGTTCAAGTGTCTCAAATGTCCTTTAAAACGTTGTTCTACGGAAAATCTGCACACTTTTAACTGAACGGCGAACAATTACAACGACGAAATCTTTATCTAGAGGTAAACAAACTGAGTTATCGTTCTTGAATTAAGTTTAATGGGTGCGGATCTAGAACAGGTTTGGGGAAGTAAATTCGTCTATATTAGAGATATACATGTATCACTATTAAAATGAGACTACACTGTGTTTTAGTCATATTAACCCTCGATTTAATCAAAAAACATCCTTGTTGTTAAAACCACAAGTCACAGCGGGTATAAAAATGGACACTAAGACAAATTTCTGATTTATAAATTATTTCAAACTATACCGAAATTGAAATTATTTATCTTCTGGGTCAATCAGTAATAATGTGCTTTCTAGCGTAGCTGAGGTAGAACTAGAATTTCAATCCAATGTTTTCTCGGCCGTCCATCGAATTGTACCCGCCTATTTCATTGTTGTCTATCATTAAATGTCTTGATTGTAACAGACAGAAATGACGTACGCTGCATATTTCCAATCTTGCCAGTTAATGTTCCGCAGTCTTAAGTAATCGACACCCTCACATTTTTTTATTATTTTTTTCTCAATATTCTGATTCAAGAAAGTCTTAATGCTTATGATAATTTTCAATCCTTATTTAAAGAGGTTTGTTGAATTTACAGTTGAAAATATCATTTTTGTCTGCCTGGTAAGTCCTCCATGGTTAAGTGTATGATGGCTCGTTGTATGACAAAGTGAAAAAAAATTCATAAAATGTATACACTATATTTATTTATTCTAATGGAACCAATTTATAGATCTACTATTGTGGTAATCGAAGTTCTACCGTACCCATAGAGCTCCCTTTTTAAGGAGGAATTTTTTCAATATCATATGTTAGTTTTGAATATTTTTAATATTCTCAACAACCTAAAATAATTTGAATTACCATATCTATATTGGATTCCTAAACTTCATAAAGATCCTTTCCAACAGGGATCCCTAGCGGGTTCCAGTAAATGTTCCACCAAACCTCTTTCTTTACTCCTCACTAATATATTAACGGAAGTAAAGGAGAAAATTCAGGAATACTGTGCAACAATTAGTTATAAGAGAAGGGATGTAAATCAGATGTGGATACTTAAAAATTCTAATGAACTTTTGGAAATTTTGAAATCACAAAACATTACTATTATCAAAGTAAAAAACCCTTACGACTTTTCAGATTTAAATATAACCATTCCCCACGATAAATTGAATGCCGACATGTGTATACTACAGAGTATATTTTTCTTTTAATTTTTTTAAATTTATAAAAAATAGTAATCAAATAAATTATGTAACCATCTCATCATCAGCATTTGGGAAGATAATTAAATATTAGACAGAAAACGTTTTAATTTGTTAACGCAGCTAAGAATGATTATTCCTAAATACATATTTTCTGAATTACAAAATAATTTTAAAAGCTTGTATTCTTCATATAAAACGAATTCGAAAGACACCGGGTAATTATTTATTGCTTTCACATTTAGAGCATATATTGTGTTTAATATATAAAGCAATCAACATTGAAACACACTTTTAAGTAGTTGGTAATTACAACACCATCCACATTGATATGTATCCACTCAAAAATCAGCAAAATATATGTACAATACGAAATACCTGTACAGTACCTGAACAATTACATAAAATTGTATAATCATACCGTATTTACTTGCATTCACTAACCTAAGATCCTTAAAGACAAACGAACCACCTTTCTGAATGATATTTTATTAGTAGTTATTAAAATGACATTTACGTCTTTTCAATATCGTGATCTTCTATATTCCTTTCTTATGTTTTTGTACAGTTGAAAATAAATTGACTATGAAAATCAACAATTTTGAGGATCAACAGGAATAAACGTAAATATTACTCGCTTACATAACGTTTTTTGTCAGTACATCTCTTTTATCAATTTTTCCAATGCTGTTAAACATGGTAAGAAGCGATCGTCATCTAAAGTACCAAAACATTAGCAATAAGATTGAATTTGTTATATTAAGCATCTTTCTATATGATAATCAAGGGCTCTTATATGACAAATATAATTCGAAGTAAATTCGGTCGAATATATTGTACTATCCCTTAACCCAATGAATGTTGACGTATAATTTTAGAAACATATTATCTTTATCGGCATTGCTTCTGTATACATATACACTAATAAAAATCACTTTTATAAGCAGGTTGAGAGTACTGAATTTTTTGTCTTGGAATAATAAAAAACATCATATACATAAATGTAATAGAGTAAATAGATTATTAAACAAGATGTGTTTGTGAAACACTATGCGCCCGGCGGCAACAAATTAAGGTCACAGTGAAGGTCACAAGGTCATTGATCTTGGTCTCATTTGAAAGATCTTGATTAGTGAGGTATACATACCAAATATGAAGTATCTATCTTTCATGGTTCAAAAGTTATGGTGAAGGTTAATAAAAAGCTATTTTTAGCATATCAGACACAGTCAAGGTCAAAAGGTCATTGACCTTGGTGTCGTGTGAAAGGACTTAATTAATGGAGTATGCACGCACAATATTAAGTCTCTTTCTTTGTTCGTTCAAAAGTTATGTCGAAGGTTAAAGTTTGCCTTCAAAAAAGCTATATTTAGCGTACAGGCCACAGTCAAGGTCACAAGGTCATTGACTATGGTGTCTTTCAAAAGAAATTATTAAGTGTTGTACGTATACTAAATATGAAGTCTCTATCTTTTATGGTTCAAAAGTTATGTCAAAGGTTAATGTTTGCCAAAAAACCCCTCTATTTTTAGCATATAGATCACAGTCAAGGTCAGAAGGTCATTGACCTTGGTGTCATTTGGAAGAGCTTTATTAGTGGAGTAGGCATACTCAATATAATGTCTCTAACTTTCATGGTTCAAAAGTTATGTCGAAGCTTAAAGTTTGCAGACAAACAGACAAACAGACAGACAGGACAAAAACAATATACGCCTCGGATCTTTCGATCCGGGCGCATAAAAATGTTCCACGCATGTGTTGTACTTTATAACTGTCATTAAAAACACCATGTACATAAATGGTATATACTGCAGAGATTGTTAAAAAATGTTGCACGCATATGTTGTACTACATGCAAGTGTCATTATTCACATTCTGAATGATTGACTTCAGCTGCAAACCATTATTATGTCAGCTTTAAGTCTTTTATGAAACATTTCACATTTTTTTCAACCATCCAACTCATTCTTCGTGCTTATGAGTGGAGCTCTGGCTTTTTCCTCCATTTTAAGTTTTGCCACGAAATTCTTCAAGAATGCCATAGTGGTACTGTAACTCTCCTAAAAAACACAACATAAATTTAAATTATGAAAACCTACCCATATTTCCCCCTATGTTGGAAAAAAGTTAACATTTATCTCTCTCATGTATATACCTGAACTAGTATATAATGAAATCCCTTGTAATAATGGTTTACCTTTTGATTATCTATTAAATACGTATTTCAGAAACGGTTTTTAAGTACTAAGAACTTGTGTACTATGATAAAGTATTGAGTTGTATTGCTAGGTGATGTTACCTGTCCGACAAAATCAGCATCCTCTTTGGTATAATCAAATGTAAGGGTTCCTATATAGTGCGAGTTCAAGCCAACTGTCCGTGACACATCTGCCGCCTATAATAAAACAGATCCTGTCGCTATATCGATTGTTTTTACAGGTAAGCTAGAATTCTATTTGGGAAAAGTACATTTTAAAAATAAAGACAAATATAGATAATAATTGTAAATGAACAGTGTTATAGTCCTTAACACAGAATACTACTAGAAAATCTCAGATTTATTGAAGAGAAAAAAATAATACCAAACACTCTATGTACATTATTATTAGATTTCACAGTTTACTAAAACTTACGCTAACTGATATTCGAACAATATTCAATGACATCGTATTGTAGAGGGTTTGTAGTAAAGACAGAAGTGTATCCACTTGTTGTCTACAAAACCCTAATCTTCTGTGAACCACTGAGATCCCTGTTTCTTCAATGAATGAGACCAACTCTTCATAACTGATCTAATTCACATAAAAAGAGAAAACATTACTTAGACTTCACAAGAAACATAATGTTTGAAAGAAAGAAAGAAGGTAATGTTGCATTGGTTTCAAATGTTAAGGAAGTAGAACCTTTCCGTTTTTATCCTTGTCTAGTTTCGCCATCACTTCATCAACAGTAACATTCTTCCCAAACAGACGTTTCTTGTCACAATGAGAAAGTTCCTCCTGAATAAAATAAAACCAGGACAACAAATAACTTTACTAATATAGAAAGATTTGTTATTTTAAATACCCTTTAAATCAGGCTTGGGGTAATGCTAATTGTAATGGTAATGCATTGCAATGCATAACATGATCTCAAAGTAATGCTAGTAATGTGTAATGCCCAAAAATTTGCATTACATGTAATGGTAATGTAATGCATTACTTTATAAAATCCAGCGTAATGCTTGCATTACATAGCATTACAAAGCATTATTTTGCAAGTACCTATATTAAGGTATCAAAATGGATATGGATGATGAAAATTATTGTTTAGGGTTTTTTATTCATTTATTTTTATTTTTTGCTGATAAAATTGAATAAAAAAAAATTAATCTATTCAAATTAAATTTCTGTATCTATTTAAATACACTTTTTATTCTGTTGAAAGTACACTTACCTTATATTTATCAATAAGTTTTCAAACTTATTTCAGATAATAATTGATTTCAAAAAATTATGTAAAATAGTTTTAAAAGATCTTCTTAAAAAAAATTACATATGAGATACACTTATAACTGGTAATTGACACCTTTTGAATAGCTAGAATGTCATCAAAACACACCATGCCTAAAGGTTATGTAACAAATTTGGACAATGCATTGTTTGGATAAATGCTCCAAATTATGTCCCTTTCTCCTGACTATGTTTATAAAACATTAATTGTTCTAGCTTGTACTGAGGTCAACCATGAAAAATCCATTGTACCAAAGAATATAGAAGACATGCATGCATTCTATGCTTAGCAAATCAAAATGTACATCCTGTCTAAATGCATTTTTTTCATAAGGCACTAATAAAAATATCCTATACGCTTAATTATTAGATATTTTTGGCAGGGGTTAAGTGCCCCAAAAGTTAAATGGTTCATGATATTATTTAATAGTTACACAAAACGTGGATTAATACATGTGTCATATAATTGACAATTTAAAAGTTTTAACTTTCTGTGAATGTAAGTTATTGACAGTGTAATATGTACAAAAACTTTAAATCAAATTTGAATTATCATTTATCATGTTTAGTTTTAAAGGGGATGGATACATGCTTATGAAAAAAAATTGAAAAGATTTGAATAAATTTCTATTTTTAAAACCCTCCAAAGTAATGGTAATGGTAATGCATTACCTTACTTAAGTAATGGTAATGTAATGCATTACTTCAACAAAATAGAGTAATGGTAATGGTAATTTAATGCCCGAATTGTTGAAGTAATGGTAATGTAATTCATTACTTTACAATGTTATTCGCCCCAATCCTGCTTTAAATTATACACATGCTTACATACACTTCTAATGGCATTTTCTAGTTCGTCTCTGCTTATAAATTCATCTTTGTCAAGGTTATACTTTTGCAGTATCTGTGAAGAAACGTTTGTAAAGACAGATAGTTATCAAGTGATCGACTGTTTTTGGTAAAGAAAAAGCGAACAAAAAACAATATTAAAAAATGAAAAATGAATTGGAGAAATTAAAACGCAGTATCTCTCTGTTACAAAAATTTTGTTTTGTCTTAAAAAATCATTTTTTAAAATTGAGATTTTAATGCATGATTTTTACGACTAATACAACCAATTTTTGACTAGAAATACAAAATTACGGTAAATTGGGTAAATAATTTGAATCTATTGCTAATTCAGTTTGATCTCGTGATTTCAACTCTTTACAGATATTGAATACACACACCTTTAAAAACTTGCTAACTGCAGTTCTCACGCATTTGTGTTCTTTATTCAGCTTCCTTTCGTTTTCCATTTTCTGTGTTGCCTTCCTTTTATTACAGAAATGTTTAAAATATTGAAACAATCTTCAAAAAGAAGATGAATAACAATGCCATATTTGAAAAAATTAAAAATTATCTAGCCGATTCGAAATTATCAATAAAATATAGCAAACAGGGACCATTTTCTATCTTGTAGATTAATAACACTTTTTAAATATACTGTAAGAATGACATTAAAAAAACAAATTTTGTTCGTTTTTTTTAAAAAAGAGTTTGTCTTACATTATAATAATTAAAATCACAGAATTATTTTACAAAAAAGTATTTTGAAATTGAAACAGAAACTAATTCTCGATTTTAGTAGTTTTCATTACATTTTCCAGTTAAAAGGTTTATTTAAAAAAAGATTACTCAGCACTGGACAGTAGAGATTCAGATCAAAAATAGAATACGTACAGTACAGTGTTTAATTTACCTTCCCAGTGGTGTATCTGGGAACTCTACTGTTTTTCTCTTTCTTGATTCAAATATTGACTTGAACGACTCAATCTCGTCCTCAGAATACTACAAAAAATTTATAAATAAAATCAAACCAACAAATGCAACAAAAGAAGGTCTTTGTAAGTTAAAACAGTTATAAGAAGGATATGGAGATAACGAACAGTATTCAATATAACAAATACAAATTACATATTTTCTTCTTTTTATTACCAGTATAAATCCCAGCGATTTAGACGATTGGGTCCCATCACGAGCAAATCTGTTTTTTCTGTCCATAATAAATGGGAGTTTCTCCAAGGGTTGTAATCTTTCGAAAAATGAATCTTCTTTTTTCATTGAAAGCCACCACCCTAGAAAAAGGTAAGAGAATCCAATGTGTCTTAAAGAGTCCCATAAACTGCTATACACGTATTTAATAATATTTGAAAAAAAAACAACAGAGTCTACAGTGCGTTTTGAAAAGAAAAAGGTTGTCGCAAGCAACATTTACAAAGATTTTAAATGTTTTACGAATCAAATAACCAGAAAAATTCTATATACATTAAAGAATAACAATATATAAACATTCAAATGAAATTACATTCAAATATTGAAGTGGGTTCATAATGTATTTTTAGGGCCAGGTAATTTTTCCCTCAATTATTAAGAAATAAAAATAAAAAGAATATTTCATCGTCTATTTCAGTAAACCATTTTCATGACCGTCTGTTTCTTACTTAACTTAATTTTAAAAAACTTGGTCTGCTACTTTAACTAACAGAAAAATTGGTGCCATGTTCAACTCACCATCGTAACATTCTATTGGATAGTTGATGAGTACACCACCATCTACATACATACTTTCGACTCCAAAATCAGTATGTTTAATAGGCTGCATTATTCCTGCGAAACAAGAAAACTATCTTTACAATTAAATCATTTTAGTTCACCTAATTTTTGCGACAACTTATTTTCGCGAGATATTCCTCCTTTAATAATAACTCTATACTATCAAGAGAAAATTTAAATTGTGTTAATTATTACTCAATTAAATTTTAAGAAGTATTAATACAAGCTAGAACGAATTTTCCACAAGCGCTTGGTCTCGCCTTTATACCTGAAAATAAAGTTCTCGCTAATGAACGTGATTTTTCAGCACATAAAATTAAACAAACCGCGTATCTTAATGTAACGTTCTTACCTGGAAGACTTATAGACATACGGACCGCCTTTCTGATAGGCATTTTGGGTGTAGTTTTAGGGTGAAAATATGTCTCTTCCATATCATTAAGATTTGTGGCAACAATACACAATTCTTTTCCTAATTTCTTGTAAAGCTGATAAAACAAATGTATGTGAAAACTCAGTACAAGCCAATTAATTGTACTGAAATTTAGGTGTGAGAAATATTACAACCTCTTGTTGTTTTCCCCATTATGGTTGCACACATAAATTGTATTGTCGATAAAATTTGGTTTTGGAAGCAAATTAAATCTTCAGATTAATGTAACACAATATAGAAGCTAAAAAAGATTACTTGATCAAATGTAGCATCTTTGTCGCCAAGTTTCTTTTCAACCAATTCTCCTATATAATCATACAAGGTAAGGAGCGGTTGCCATCCCAAATACCAGAGGAGGTTTGGAATAAAACTGAATTTTCCAAACCTAGCATCTTTCAACATAAAAACATAGGACTGTAAATCAAACAGACGCTTTTTTGGACAAAAAACCTCCAACTTCATAAGAGTTTATTTTAGATAAAACAGCATACCATAATACTTCGAAAAATCCGTCGACATGACTTCTCTAATTTCAGTGCTCTTGTAGCCAAGCGCAGCCATTGTTGCCGTTATGGAGCCGACGCTTGTACCGGCAAATCTTTTTATCTTTTTCATAATACCAACTTCCTCTAACGCCTTAAAGAGAATGAAATATTAATACATCCAAGAGATTTTGGTAAAAGAGTACCATCTGTACATGTAGCATTTGACATAAATAGTTGATTAAAAAGTGTTTACTGTTCGTTACTTTTCATAAAGTATTACGAAATGTCAAATACGATGTCACGATTGCGTTTCTCTATAGTGTGTATGACACATTGAACTTAAACATGAATTATGTATGTAGATAATTACATGTACTAAAACATCCATTTTTAGTTCTTAATGAATTAGAAATAATCAACATCTTAAAAAAACCAAACAATCATTTGCCAAGTGCTAATTTTTTTATTTTTGCAAAAAATATGCTACTATTAAACATAGTTTATAATCATCATACATATGCACATTACCCCCCCCCCCCCCTAAAAAAAATTAAAAAAGACGAATAATAATCACAGATATCTTACCCTCAATGCACCAGGATATGCAATCCCTTTTGCTCCACCTCCCTCGAAAATGAGATTTTCAAAAGGATACTGATCAACATAATCTTTTGGGTCAATGGTGTGTGCAAGCTTTTCCAATTCACCAAATTCTTAAAAGGATACCAATTTATCAGTGTACAAAAATTATTGCACCTAGCTATTCAAGCAATGAATTTATGAATTGAATTGGTTTGTAATTGTAATCCATAACTATGTTACATTAACATTTCCCTATTTGTTACCTCCATCGCATTCATCGTATCCATCGCTCTCATGATCATCATCGCTGTCATGGACTTCCTGTTGCAGAACTTCATCAATATATTCACTTTTAGCGTCCACCAGGACTTTTTCTCTTCCATCTTTGGATATCTCTGTCCCCATTCTTTAAAAAAGGCATAATATTATATAGCTAGGTAAATGACAGTAAAATTCATTTGTGAATGAATTATACTATTTTTGTTATTGCCCCTAGCCTGTAACATTTTAAATCTTAAGAAAGATGGATCACATATATTTTGATTCTTATTTAACACCAATTATGATATGGTTTAAAAAATATATTGTCTATTAATGCTTTAAATTGATTGTTTGTATGTTGTTTAAAGACCCTCTCGAGAATTTTTCACTCATTTGGAGACGCCACCACTTGCTGGTGGAGAGCTGCATATTTTGTCCTATACTTGGCACTTAGGGTCATTGAGCAGGTAGGGATCTTCTGATGCTTTAGATGTGTTCATTTAATTTTCTGTTTCATTAATTAAAACTCTGATTAAAACTTCCAAACGTAAGATGTTACATAATTTAAGTTGTTTATGCTTGACATTCTTAAATCACTGTGCAAATAGTTTCAACGATGAAAGCTAAAACCTTGAGCAATTTAAAGATTTATTATGTACCTGTGTTTTGAAATTAATTGTGAACCTGTTCTTCAAAAGAAAATTCTCGTTCTTACTCCTAAATTGTAATTATTTAACCTGCTAATTTGTAATTATTTAAACCTGCTGCATATCTTAGTAGCTATGGGAGAGGTTTAGTTTCATGATCATTTATTTATTTTTAAGTCCGAAAACTCACATCAACATTAATTTTGTAGGGTCTTTAAATGTAAATACATGTATCAATAAATTTGTGCAAAATCTTACGCGTGAAAAGAAGAAAACACTTGGTGTGGCCTTCAACTCAACATTTAGATATATCGACGACGTATTGTCAATTAACAATGGTAATTTCCATTCCTACGTCGATACGATATATCCTGGTGAGCTTGAGATAAATCATACCACAGAGTCTGACACGTCTGTTTCATACTTGGATATTTTGCTTGAAAAAGACATTAATGGTAATCTTACAACCAAGCTATATAATAAACGTGATGGCTTTAACTTTTCTATCGTCAACTTCCCTTACTTATGCAGCAATATACCTTCAACATCTGCATACGGAATTTATATATATCTCAGTTTATTCGAAACGCAACAGCATGCTCTACGTATGAACAATATCTAAAATTAAAGACAAGCAAGTTGATGAAACAAGAACATCAACAGTCTCGTTTAAAGTCAGCATTTCGTAAGTTCTATGGTCGATACAATGACCTTGTCAGCAAATACAATTTATCATTGAGTCAAATGCTGACTGATGTTTTTCATACTTATTGTTTGTCCATTATTCATACACTGAATTGACGATGGATTTTTCCGTTATTTCCCAATCATGACAAGGAGTACAGGCGGGTGGGACCGGTCGGCGCAGGGGATGCTCACTCTTCCATGGCACCTGATCCCACCTCTGATGTTTCGGAGGTGCGTGTTTTCTCTGCTCCTATTTTGTAGTTTTACAGAATTTGAGATTGAATTGAATACTGTTCGTTATCTCCTTACCCTACTTCATACATGAAATATTTTGTTATCCCCCGCTTGAAAAGTGGGGGATATTAATTTAGGTCTGTCCATCCGTCTAGCCGTCCTTCTGTCCGTACGTCCGTCCGTTGTCTTTATGTCTGTCCGTAGCGCTTTCGTTTCCACACGATATCTCGAGAACCCTTTGAGCTTTTGCAATAAAATTTTGCATAACTAAAGAAGAGCCCTATTGATTTTGAGGTCAAAAGCTCAAAGGTCAAGATCATAAATTTGCAAATTCTATCTGTTATAACACTTTCGTTTCCGCGCGATATCTCGAGAACCATTTGAGCTTTTGTTATGAAATTTTACATAACAACTCCCTGTGGCCGAAGGAAGACCCCTATTGCTTTTGAGGTCAAAAGGTCAAAGATCAAGGTCGTAAATTTATACATTCTGTCTGTGTGTAACACTATCGTTTCCGGGCGATATTTCAAGAAGATTTTGAGCTTTTGCAATGTAATTTTATACCAAAACTCCTAGGACCTCTCTCACCCCTCTCAAAGTGTCCCGCCCTGTTTGTTTTATTAGTATTCATTTATTACATGTCGCTATTTTATCACAGGGGCATGAGGAGAGTGATAACGTACAAAACAGGTTCTCGGCGGACTTCATATTCTTATTACATCTATAAGAACTGATTAATAAAGGTTAAATTATACGCCATGGATTGTATAAAATTTTGACAATATGGAACGTGAATATATACATGTATGTGACTTCATGTTTGCATATAATTTTCACCGATTTAAAGCGGTTCCGTGGTGTAGTGGTATGTCTCTGGCTTTATATGTGAAAGGTCCCGGGATCGTATCTAGGATGATTCATTTTCTTTTTTTCTTTTCGAAATACTTTTTTTTTAATAAATAATATTATTCAGCATGTGAAATGAAAATTTTTTTTAGGTCTGGCATGTACAAACTCATAAAATCATTATTACATAATAATAAGTATTCCAAAAATCAATAGCTTTAAAACGAACTAGCTTTCAACAATGTAAATACTTATTGATTGAAACAAACCCAGCAAACTCTTTGATATTAGGGGAGGATTTTTTATCAGTGAAATGGAACTCTTACATTTGCCCATCTCATCACTGGTCATATACAGACTTATTTTTTAATAAGACAATGATTTTGCGCACAGCTACACCGAGCTTGAGTAAAAAGATTCTTCAAGTTTTTCATTGCAAATGGTTTTAAGGACACACCTCTTCGTGATAGCAACATGAGTTACACCGAAATGAAGATTTTCAAAGTTATCATGGTTATAAGAGAGGGATTTAGAGAGTCCCAGCTTCTGTTAAATACGCATTGCAACGAATTTGTACATTATTATGACTTTATCATGTTTATTGGAGTTATCATTACACATCTATCGGTCGAACACGTGCTTGCTCGGTGTTTATATAGACCGCCAGTTCCAATGGCTATTATATTTATGGAATGCCTGTTCTACAGGTATTCCATAGAACCATTTGTCCGAGTGAAATGGGCGTGCCGTGATATAACAATCAATGTTCTAAAGATAGCTTAAAAGTTCCATTCAAAGGAATATTTTACCACGTCAATGAGCTTCATTGAATGTTGCTTTCAGATATGATACATGTAAGTTACGATATTTATAGGTACTAATTCTACCCTGCAATAAGCAGATCAGTTTTTTATTCCTATGAAACAGAATTTATTTAAAAGTCTCTGCATCAAAGTAGAAATTCTTAAACCTACAGTTAGACTTTTATGTTAAATTAACGACGTTTAATCAAGTAAAACAATATTTTCCCATCCTCAGTGATTCATTTTATCCAATTGAACTTGAAATAAAGACACCAGATAGTCAAGGCATCGTTTTTATATACTTAAACAAAGACGTCGATTTCAAACTGACAACTCATGTTTTATTTTTCTGTCGCCAACTTCTCTAACTTACGTTGCAATACACCATTATAACTTTTAAATGCAGATCATATCTTCTAGCTGATACAGTAAGCAAGAACATACTTTTGTACAAACAATATCTAATAAGAGCCAGACTTATGACGAGAAAAATAAGGATACACGTATGTCAACAAACTAGTTCAAAGAATATACTTAACAAATTCTTGTATGTATAGTTTCTCATTAACTCAAATGCTGACTGGCATACTCCATACAAATTATTGGTCCATTATTTCATCTTTGAAATTTCCACGGATTACTAGTAACATAGCATACAAGCTGGATGTGAGTGGTCAGTTAGGAAATGTTCATTCTTCCATGGAACCTGATCCCACCTCCGTTATCAGTAAGTGGTTGTATCAGTGAAATTAAATTTGACCGTTTTATATTAGAGGCAAGGTCAGGTCAAGGTCATTATCTTTTTCCTTGACATTAACAAAAAAAAAAAATACTGTTGCCAATCATGTGATACCTACTTCTATTTCACAAGTTTAAAGATCGTTCTTTTTGCATAAAAACATATTACTATATCGGATCTATAGCATGATATTACCAAATTTACATAAATAATTTAACTTAAGTGGATATTGGCTAATCCGAATTTTCTCTGTTTTTCTTAATTTTTTAGGATATATTAGTTATTTTCATGTTCTTCCTTTATTTAACTTTTTCTCATTTTCACATATGATAAAGTAGTCTTATAAATGAACAAAATGTTCTATTATAATTTTGAGAGGCAGAAAAGAAGATATTTTCATACGCCACCATTCCGCCAAAAATATAGTCCCTGCTAGTTTTCAAATGCAGTTTACCTTTTCTATTTAAAGTTGTACAATTGTGATGAGGAAAGAAAAATATGGTCTTTTAAAATCCTTGCATCTCAATATATAAGACATATAAGCAAATATACTTTGAATGTTTCATCTAGTCAGAAACCAGAGAAGAATCCTACCTTAAATATCTGTATATAAAATTGGAGTTTTGAAGAATTTAGGTATTTATAAATCATCCTGATCAAGAATTGATTACAATTATAATAGACATTTTAACACAATACATGCTTATTGAAAACTTGAAAGGACTTAGATGCTTTTAGTCTCAAAATATCAGAACAGCTAGTTTGTTCAATGAAGTTTGTTGTCCTCTTTAGCTTAGATCAACCTTCGGTATTTTTATTTCTACCTGCATTAACACTATTATGCAATAGAGACACGAGGTCATTTTCTTGAGAAAGTCTGATTAATATAAATAACCTAGGTTAGAGTTAAATTAGGTAATACCAAATTGACAAAAATCAAGTGTTGTAAATAGGTCAACTTACCTTTATCTAATTATCCTTGGATACGTTATAAATGTAAAATTTGCAGTTCAATTGTATAATCAAGTGCACATTTAAGCAGGTACTATTGACAAATGAGATAAGAAAGTGAATGCACCTGAATTTATACTTGGCCTGCGCGAATCCAGGGATATTTTCAGGGAGATTGGAGGACAGGCGTGGACGCTGTCAGATTTTCTTCACAAATAGAAGCCATGTACTATTTCTGCATAGTATGTTTACTCTGTATAAATCTTTAGAACACTATGCAGATAGTTGGGTTTTGATTATATAGAGACAAACTGACAGGAAGCATTGTTGTCCATATTAAACTCCATGGGAAAAAGTGGAGACCTTGACCTGTACATGTTTCTTCTTCGGCAAGGCATACGTGTAAATGAAAAAAAAAATCAAACTTTATCGACTGACCTTAAATGCAGGTTTTAACAGGAAAAAGGGCTCCCTAAAAATACTTTACAATAGTTTAGTTAACTATTGTAAATACTTTTGTATTTTGATTGACAAAAACTTTACTATAAAACTTTTTTGAAGCATTAAAACCTAAATATTTCTTAATTTTATGGCATACCAATGATGTACTAGTAATTGGTTAAAAGAAGGATATGGAGATAACGAACAGTATTCAGTCTCAAAGTCCATAAAACAATACAAAATAGGAGCAGAGCAAACACGGAACTCCGAAACATCAGAGGTGGGATCAGGTGCCATGGAGGAGTGAACATCCCCTGCTGACCGGTTACACCCGCCTGTACTCCTTGTCGTGATCGGGAAATAATGAAAAATCCGTCGTCAATTCAGTGTATAAATAATGAACTAACAATTATTACGAAAAACGTCAGTCAGCTTTTGACTCATTATGAATTGTATTTGCTGACAAGGTCATTGTATCGACCAAAGAACTTAACGAAATGATGACTTTAATTGGTTAAAGTAAATTTACATTGAATATTGTTTTTTATATAAGAAAATTATTTGTAGGAATTTTTAAAAATCTATCTGAAATTCATTGTAAAAATACTTTGATTCACCAGGATTCACTGTAGCTAACGAGAAAAACTGCAATTCACTATAATAAACTGTATTTTTTTTTTCTTGTAAGGGTTTGTTTAAGGTATTCAATCCCTAATAGGAACAAATTCAATGAAGTTGAATGCATAAAAGATATGTAGGCGTTGAATACTCAGTTTATTTAGACATACTTACCATATATTGCTTTTCGTATGTATAGTGGGATGTGTCCTAATTTATTACCTTGAATTTTGGTAAGAGTTATCTCCCCTTTCTTTAATTAGTCAAGAAAATCAATTAAAAAAAATTAGCTGGTAAAAAAATTGTTTTAAATTGTCATTCTATTTTTTATGTTTCAATGCACCTTTCCACCGCAGGATTTATTGATATTCAAATTTTTTTAATTTTTATTTTGAAAAAAAAAAAACGCTTTTCCCCATAGACTTCAATGCAATCTTTGATAATTAACTACTGCTTCATTAATGACATTTTTGAAACTTTCTCGCGGTCAATCCTTTTCTACTATAAAATGCTTTAATATGATATCAGAGTATAATTTACTTGACGGATATTTAAGGGTAGGGAAATTGGTCCCATAAGGTATGGAAATCCTTAATAAAATGAATAAAGGGAATTCCATTTCTACTTTCTGTTGCACAATGGAGATATTTTATATAGTGATAGCTACCTGTGGTAAAAGAATCCAATGGAGGTAGATCTATTCATAAATACGAAAGGTCTTGTCTAAAGCCAGCCAAAATAAGTAATGTCTAGCGGAAAATGAGTTTACTTATTAGATAATAATCTACAATCATTTTTATTAATTCCACAGCACCTACCTTTATTATCTTATTCGTGCACAATTTAAAGTGAAGAAACTAGGTCGTTCTTTTGTAATACTTCGGGTGCATTTAGACGTGATCCTCAACAAATCGGATAACAAAATAAATACAAGGTCAACGACATGTATGTTAGGGAGCACCTTTCTTCCCTTTTAGTATTAATGCTGCTTCAAAAATCACAAACATTCAATTAACTGGCTCCGCTTGTATGCATCGTCCTTAATTAAAACAAAACAAAACCTGCAACCTAGTTACATATGAGAGGATAGGTATTCCCATTCTCATGCAAGTTATGCAATACTTTTGCTGTGTTTAAGTCTCTATGAAATACTTTACAACGGTCTAACAAATGAAAATGTAATGTACACAACAGTAGCATTTAAATCATGCCCACTGAGACGTTAACAAGGCCCAATCTACTTGATCTATGTATGGGTAATCTTAGCTGTCTTCACAATTGAGTACAATTACGTCATACTAAAACGAAGTCAATTGTATCTTAGATTAAAACAATTTCAAAGAGTTGTTTACCCGCTTTTGGTGTCTCTGTGGGTAGGATGTCATTTTTAGCTCACCTCGACGAAGTCGAGATGAGCTCATGCTATTCCCCCGGCGTTAGCGTCGACGTCCCATGGTTAAAGTTTTAGGAGCACGTCCATTCTCAAGTAACTATAAGCCCTACCTCAACCAAACTTGCATGGATGATGCATGTAGGTATGGACACTACCTGACTTGATTCGGATGCTGGATCTGACCTACATTTTCCAGATGAGTGACCAGGTTAAAGTTTTTGGAGCAGGTCCATTCCCAAGGGAACTATAAACCCTTCCCGGACCAAACTTGCACGGATGTTGCATCTAGGGATGGACACTACCAGACTTGCTTCGGATGCTGGATCTGACCTACATTTTTTAGATGAGTGACCAGGTTAAAGTTTTTGAAGCAGATCCATTCCCAAGGAACCATAAGCCCTTCCATGACCAAACTTGCACGGATGATGCATCAAGGGATGGATACTACCAGCCTTGCTTCGAATGCTGGATCTAACCTACATTTTCGTGATGAATGACCAAGTTAAAGGTTTTGGAGCAGGTCCATTCCCAAGGAACTATAAGCCCTATCTGGATCAAACTTGCACGGATGATGCATCAAGGGATGGACACAACCAGACTTGCTTCGGATGCTGGATCTGACCTACATTTTCCAGATGAATGACCAAGTTAAAGTTTCTGGAGCAGGTCCATTCCCAAGGAACTATAAGCCTTATCTGGACCAAACTTGCACGGATGATGCATCTAGGGATGGACACAACCAAACTTGCTTCGGATGCTGGATCTGATCTACATTTTCATTCCCAAGTAACTATAAGCCCTACCTGACCCAAACTTGCATTTATGATGTATCTAGGGATGGACACTACCAGACTTGTTTTGCATGCTGGATCTGACCTATCTAGGAATTTTTAAAAATCTATCTGAAATTCATTGTAAAAAAACTTTGATTTACCAGGATTCACTGTAGCTAACGAGAAAAACTGCAATTCACTATAATAAACTGTATTTTTTTTTCTTGTAAGGGTTTGTTTAAAATAAAATGAATAAAGGGAATTCCATTTCGACTTTCTGTTGCACAATGGAGATATTTTATATAGTGATAGCTACCTGTAGTAGAATAATGCAATGGAGGTAGATCTTTTCATAAATACGAAAGGTCTTTCTAAAGCCAGCCAAAATAAGTAATGTCTAGCGGAAAATGAGTTTACTTATTAGATAATCATCTACAATCATTTTATAAATTCCGCAGCACCTACCTTTATTATCTTATTCGTGCACAATTTAAAGTGAAGAAACTAGGTCGTTCTTTTGTAATACTTCGGGTGCATTTAAGACGTGATCCTCAACAAATCGGATAACAAAATAAATACAAGGTCAACGACATGTATGTTAGGGAGCACCTTTCTTCCCTTTTAGTATTAATGCTGCTTCAAAAATCACAAACATTCAATTAACTGGCTCCGCTTGTATGCATCGTCCTTAATTGATTGCAACCTAGTTACATATGAGGGGATAGGTATTCCCATTCTCATGCAAGTTATGCAATACTTTTGCTGTGTTTAAGTCTCTATGAAATACTTCACAACGGTCTGAAACATTATTGCATTAACAAATGAAAATGCAATGTACACAACAGTTGCATTTAAATCATGCCCACTGAGACGTTAACAAGGCCCAATCTACTTGATCTATGTATGGGTAATCTTAGCTGTCTTCACAATTGAGTACAATTACGTCATACTAAAATGAAGTCAATTGTATCTTAGATTAAAACAATTTCAAAGAGTTGTTTACCCGCTTTTGGTGTCTCTGTGGGTAGGATGTCATTTTTAGCTCACCTCGACAAAGTCGAGATGAGCTCATGCTATTCCCCCGGCGTTAGCGTCGGCGTCCCAGGTTAAAGTTTTAGGAGCACGTCCATTCTCAAGTAACTATAAGCCCTACCTGAACCAAACTTGCATGGATGATGCATGTAGGGATGGACACTACCAGACTTGATTCGGATGCTGGATCTGACCTACATTTTCCAGATGAGTGACCAGGTTAAAGTTTTTGGAGCAGGTCCATTCCCAAGGGAACTATAAACCCTTCCTGGACCAAACTTGCACCGATGTTGCATCTAGGGATGGACACTACCAGACTTGCTTCGGATGCTGGATCTGACCTACATTTTTTAGACGAGTGACCAGGTTAAAGTTTTTGAAGCAGATCCATTCCCAAGGAACCATAAGCCCTCCGTGACCAAACTTGCACGGATGATGCATCAAGGGATGGATACTACCAGACTTGCTTCGAATGCTGGATCTGACCTACATTTTCCAGATGAATGACCAAGTTAAAGTTTCTGGAGCAGGTCCATTCCCAAGGAACTATAAGCCCTATCTGGACCAAACTTGCACGGATGATGCATCTAGGGATGGACACAACCAGACTTGCTTCGGATGCTGGATCTGATCTACATTTTAATTCCCAAGTAACTATAAGCCCTACCTGACCCAAACTTGCATTTATGATGTACCTAGGGATGGACACTACCAGACTTGCTTTGCATGCTGGATCTGACCTATATTTTCATTTTCAAGTAACTATAAGCCCTACCTGAACCAAACTTGCATGGAGGATGCATCTAGGGATGGACACTACCAGACTTGCTTCGGATGCTGGATCTGACCTATATTTTCATTCCCAAGTAACTATAAGCCCTACCTGAACCAAACGTGCATGGATGATGTATCTAGGGATGCGCACTACCAGACTTGCTTCGGATGCTGGATTTGACCTATATTTTCCATACAAGAGACCAGGTTAAAGTTTTGGGAACAGAGAGCTAGCTCTTAATCCCAATGAACTTGAAGTCGTGGAAATTCGCAGTATTTACAAAGTTATGAATATTTGTTTACTCTACACATGTTTTTCATGCTACAGGCGTAGAAATGTGTATATATGCCATGTAAAGGATTAAACTCAACTTGCAAGAATATTGTTTTGCCATGGATGATGTATCTAGGGATGCGCACTACCAGGCTTGCTTCGGATGCTGGATACAAGAGACCAGGTTAAAGTTTTGGGAACAGAGAGCTAGCTCTCAATCCCAATGAACTTGAAGTCGTTGAAATTCGCAGTATTTACAAAGTTATGAATATTTGTTTACTCTACACATGTTTTTCATGCTACAGGCGTAGAAATGTGTATATATATGCCATGTAAGGGATTAAACACAACTTGCAAGAATATTGTTTTGGGATAAATACTAACTATTAAGAAAATTTGATGTGAGATTTGCATTACTTACACTGATAACATTCGTCGAGGTGAGCTTCGTAATCTTTGATTACCTATGTTTATGACATGTGTCAAATCTTGTCACAGGTAATGCACATGTCAAATATGAAAGCCCTATCTCTTCTTAATCAAACGTTATAAGGAAGTGAAACACTGATGACCAAAGCCTTAGTTTCTACCGTTCAAAAGTTACGGCCAAAGAAAAGTTTTGAATTTTTGTGTAAAAGTGGGTAAAACTCCAAGTTCAATGTCAGAACGAGCTTCGTAATCTTTGATTACCTATGTTTATGACATGTGTCAAATCTTGTCACAGGTAATGCACATGTCAAATATGAAAGCCCTATCTCTTCTTAATCAAACGTTGTAAGGAAGTGAAACACTGATGACCAAAGCCGTAGTTTCTACCGTTCAAAAGTTACGGCCAAATAAAAGTTTTGAATTTTTGTGTAAAAGTGGGTCAAACTCCAAGTTCAATGTCAGAAGGTCAAATTTGGTGGTACTCGAAGAAAGGTCTTGTCACAAGAAATACACATGTGAAATATGAAAGTCATAGCTCCAGTTGATCAAAAGTTATGAGCAAGGTTAAAGTTTTGGTGACGCATGGACAGACCGACTGACACACTGACAGAATGACAGACGGACAGACGAATGAGATATAATGTCCCCTCGCTTTTGCGAAAGCGGGGGACAAAAATTGTCCTATATTGTGTTGAACCCGTCGCATAGGAAGTGATGAAGTTGTCTAGTATAATTTAAAAAACTTTTATTCATATAGCTAAGAATCAAATGTATGTTAATATAATCTTCAGGGTTGGTCTATTTTCCAGTTATAATTGCAAATTTCACAATATTCAGTTCACAATTTCTCCTGATTAGCTTTCAACGCGGTAGACATCTTTTTTTACATTCTTTTGTTGCAACTTCATTTACGAGTTATATGTGTATTTTTATGTTTGCTTATATAAATGAATATTCTTTTCTTTCGAATTCTAGTATCTCACATAATTTGAATTTTAACTTTAAATATTATTCATTTCTAGCTCTTCTCTGTAGAAAACACAGTGTATATACATACTGTAAGATTCAATATACTGTGTTTTCTATCAAAATATGTAAGTTTTTGTAAAAATAAGTAAACATCATAGAAATTTTTCTTTCAGACGAAAAATATTCCGATATAATACCAAGTCAAGTTAAAACTACATATACTGTATGATATCATTTTGAAAAATAATAAAATAATATTTCAAGTAAATATTTTCAACTCACCTATATAATATTGACCTTTAGAGAGTTTTAACGAATATACCTTTTAGTTCATTGACAACCCCTTCTGCATAGGTGTGTAATCAAGGAGGCAATGTGTTTTTTGGAAATTAATGTTCCGCCTTTGCAAAACTGGCATTTAACCGTGAAAATTCAAAGTTCTTCTGCGCGGGTTTCTTTTGACAAAAGTCATTTAAAAGTTTTAAAAATGATGGAAAAGTCTGTCTCAACAAAACTTATGTTGAAAATATGTTGTGGTTTAATGAAGTGGAATATTTTCTTTATAATACACTCCTTTTGAAATGGTCATGATAGTCATTAAGTTCAATAATTATTAACTTCCATAGTCGCGGTTCATCTTAATGTTAAGATCAAATACTTAATATTATTTTACTCGTCTCGGTAAAACAAATGCTCTTTTTACATATGAGCGTTTTAATAGTGAAATTTTCTAAAGTGAATATAAACATGTATAAGTACAGAATGTTAAGACAGCAGAAAATACTTTTGGTAAGAAATACCTGAATCATTTACATTTGTTTTGATATAATTGTCTTCCACAATAATCGATTGAAAAAATAACAAACTTACAATTATTTCAGCCATATTTTAAGTGTAATGGTTGAAAGTCATAAATACACCAAATTAAGTAAATAGTCTAATGTACAATAAAATGAATATGGTTAAAATGATAAAATCTAGCGTTTTAATACATGTAAATGAATAAAAAATGTACACTTATCATTCATTATCATCTCGTTCACAGTTAGAAATTATAAACTTTGTCGCTGATTGAACAATTATGCAGAGATACTTAAAATAAATATAAAATTTAAATAAAATTCAATTACATTAAATACATGTGTCTAATTTTTACGAAAGCCCAGAAGGCCAGCAAGGTTAAAGTTTTGGTGACGCATGGACAGACCGACTGACAGAATGACAGACGGACAGACGAATGAGATATAATGTCCCCTCGCTTTTGCGAAAGCGGGGGACAAAAATTGTCCTATATTGTGTTGAACCCGTCGCATAGGAAGTGATGAAGTTGTCTAGTATAATTCAAAAATCTTTTATTCATATAGCTAAGAATCAAATGTATGTTATAATCTTCAGGGTTGGTCTATTTTCCAGTTATGATTGCAAATTTCACAAATTAAAAAAAAATATTCAGTTCACAATTTCTCCTGATTAGCTTTCAACGCGGTAGACATCTTTTTTTACATTCTTTTGTTGCAACTTCATTTACGAGTTATATGTGTATTTTTATGTTTGCTTATATATAAATGAATATTCTTTTCTTTCTAGTATCTCACATAATTTGAATTTTAACGTTAAATATTATTCATTTCTAGCTCTTCTCTGTAGAAAACACAGTGTATATACATACTGTAAGATTCAATATACTGTAGATTTCTATCAAAATATGTAAGTTTTTGTAAAAATAAGTAAACATCATAGAAATTTTTCTTTCAGACGAAAAATATTCCGATATAATACCAAGTCAAGTTAAAACTACATACACTGTATGATATCATTTTGAAAAATAATAAAATAATATTTCAAGTAAATATTTTCAACTCACCTATATAATATTGACCTTTAGAGAGTTTTAACGAATATACCTTTTAGTTCATTGACAACCCCCTCTGCATAGGTGTGTAATCAAGGAGGCAATGTGTTTTTAGGAAATTAATGTTCCGCCTTTGCAAAACTGGCATTTAACCGTGAAAATTCAAAGTTCTTCTGCGCGGGTTTCTTTTGACAAAAGTCATTTAAAAGTTTTAAAAATGATGGAAAAGTCTGTCTCAACAAAACTTATGTTGAAAATATGTTGTGGTTTAATGAAGTGGAATATTTTCTTTATAATACACTCCTTTTGAAATGGTCATGATAGTCATTAAGTTCAATAATTATTAACTTCCATAGTCGCAGTTCATCTTAATGTTAAGATCAAATACTTAATATTATTTTATTCGTCTCGGTAAAACAAAATAATGCTCTTTTTAAATATGAGCGTTTTAATAGTGAAATTTTCTAAAGTGAATATAAACATGTATAAGTACAGAATGTTAAGACAGCAGAAAATACTTTTGGTAAGAAATACCTGAATCATTTACATTTGTTTTGATATAATTGTCTTCCACAACAATCGATTGAAAAAATAACAAACTTACAATTATTTCAGCCATATTTTAAGTGTAATGGTTGAAAGTCATAAATACACCCGATTAAGTAAATAGTCTAATGTACAATAAAATGAATATTGTTAAAATGATAAAATCTAACGTTTTAATACATGTAAATGAATAAAAATGTTGTACACTTATCATTCATTATCATCTCGTTCACAGTTAGAAATTATAAACTTTGTCGCTGATTGAACAATTATGCAGAGATACTTAAAATAAATATAAAATTTAAAAAAAATTCGATTACATTAAATACATGTGTCTAATTTTTACTTACTTTGATGAGGTACAAATATCATCACTTATACGGGCCTGGTCTCGGATAAGTGAGTTTATTTCAGTAACCCTATGTCCGTCCATTCCGGATCTCTTAAGTCCTTTCAGTTGTATAATTATAAACAACCTATCATTCTGGATAATTTAGGTCCATTTCCAAACATACGGTCATGGAAAATTTTAAAGTTGATTTGTTGCAATGTTTTATTAGGGTTTTTAATTTCAAGCCAAATTAGACGTGCCGATAGTGTAATTTTACTTTGGATTTGGTCCGAGATGTTTGTTAAGATCAAACGTCGTCTGTATTGATTGAATTTACACAATATGGTATAATGTGATTTAACATAGGGGAGTCGAAGGATGGTTTAATGTAAGTAATTATTTTAAGTCAGACATACTAATCCGTTTTCAGTTTTGTTTTCAAAAAATGTTATGAAACCTAAAGAAGGTAATTACACATTCTGCCAAAATTTAATAGCCTTTAAACATGTTAAATGACATTGACTATTGAACATTCACGAGAATTGCGTCACTTTCACTTCTGCAGTAATAAAAGTACTGAATTTTCTGAAAGGATGTTGGTTAATTTCATCATTGTTATGAGTCTAGCTGTAATAGTGTCGCCCCCTCCGATTTTTTTTAAATCTTGATATTTTCTGGACAGGGCTGCAATTCCACAGCATCTCCATAATGGAGCAAAAATATTTTTTTTTAAATACGGGCGACTGCAGGCAGAATAAATTGTTTTTACATTCAACTTACTTCAAATAAGACGATATTTTTATTCACTGTCAACATCATAGCTCGTTTAACATGAAAACCATGTAAAATAAATTTGTGCATTTACTTGTTGCCTCACTCAGCAGCCATGACAGTTCACACGTGACGTACTGAGACTTGCAATTGAAATTTAGAATAACTCAATATAGTAAATGTCGATGTTCTTAAATAAATGTGATGAATAGTAACACTAAACATCGATAAATAAAATCATTCCATGTGTCATTTTTACGTGAACAGCAATATTCAAGCTTAAAATAAGGTAATTCCAAAGAAATCCGCTCCCTATGGTTAGTAAACGTGGCGGATAAAATTAAGTTGTGATGTTGACATCCACGAAAAATACGGATATATGGATTTTCTGTATATTTTTGGATCGATTTATATCTTGGGTAACTACATTTTGGAAGTACAGGTAAGACGTATAAATAAAATAGCCGTTTACTGACAATTTCAGCCGAAATCCGTGCGGGAATGAATCGCTCCCGCTTTGCACCATTACGGAGATCCTAACTGTAGCCCTCTCCCCCCAAAAGGGAGAGGGCTACATTACTGCAGCTATTATGAGTCATTTACAGTTCGGTATCGTTTCATTTGTTTGCTGGTCAATTGAAACATTTTAATAAAATGCATAAAGCCATACACGGAGAATATTTTACCAAAAAACAAAAGGTCTTAGGTTTATATGAACTGATTTTCCCTCTAACAAAAAGGGGGCAGAGGGGTCTCTACATGATGATTATCAATGGTGAATCCATGGGAACTGTTGTTGTCCACCTGGTCAATGACTGTATAAAAATGCAACTTTAAAGTCAGAAATTTTTTAGAGTGAGCATTTTGTCTCGGAGTGAGCTGTCAAAGGCTCAAAGCACGACAAAGCTGTAGAAATTTGGCTTCATCAACCTTAGAGTAAAAGAGCAATAATCAATCACTCATATACCTTAGAGTAGATATGTCGGGTTCAGTCACAAGCAAGGAACAAATTATATTAGTACAAGGCTATCTCAGGATGTCTCAATCATCATACTAGTGGTCCTTTAAAAGGAAATTAAAATTCACAAATCGATAAGACAATAAATCAACCTGCTCAGGCTGAGTTTTTGATAACTTTTGAAAGGAATGACTGGGCAGCAGAATAAAGCTTGTAAATAAACATTTAAATAGAAATATTAAGGATTTAAGTCCCTAAAAGGACCGAATTCTCTACCCTTAAATGTCCAATGTCCAAGTACATAATACTCTGACATTATATTAAAGCATTTTATAGTCAAAAAGGATTGCCCAGGAGAAAGTTAACAAAATTCATTAACTAAGTATAATTACTTAATTAACAAAGATTGTATTGGGGGAAAGTTGTTTTAATTAAATAAAAATTAAAATAATAGAATATCATTAAATACAGTGGTTGAAAGATGTATGAAAACATTAGAAATAGTATGACAATTGAAAACAATTTTATACCAGATTAGTTTTTTGTGGTCATTTTTTTTTATTTTAAATAAAGGGAAATAACTCTTACCAAAATTTAAATTCAAAATTAAATTAGGACACATTCCACCCTTGCATGCTAATAGTAATAGATGGAAATTATGTACATGTATAAATAAATCAATTATTCAACAGTAACACATCTTCAAGGTATTCCATTTCAAAAACCTACAACATACTCCAAACTCTATATTCTCAGATATTTAACTAATTTCATCATTCAAAGTTGTTGTACATTGACCAATCTATTGCCAGTTACACACAAGTATGTCCATTGCCCACCAACTTATCTGAACTAGTATGCATATATGACTGATCGTAAAAGAAGCATTGTTTAAGACAGTTTTCAAGTAACTTATAAACCAACTAAAAAGCCCATAAAAATGCCTTTGCTTGCTTATTGTCATACATTACAACTTGCTTCAGAGTACATACCTCTCATTAACAGCCAAAATTTAACGTAGAGTATTTTATATTGTGTTATGCACCAAAACACATAAATCAACAGATTGATGTTGAGTCTGCATCACAAATCCCTTAATTTTTCGTAATTATAAAAACACTTAAATGTTTATATTATACCATTTTTTATTGGATAGGATTATATCTAAGGTCACATAATTGATAAGGCACATGTTTTATCATGATTGATCAGATAGGTTACAAAGCTGTCTTTTGGACAGTTATACCCCCATTTTAGTAATATCAAGTTTAATCAAAATTTTTGGCAAAACTTTGAAAAATATAAAAAGAAAGATGCACTCTTGAAATGAATTATACATCTGAAGTAAATTTTTATAAAAATAAATACAATTCCTTGTTCGCATGAATTAAGGCAACTAAGAATTGTGTGTCTGTGTGTTAGCATACAATGACCTAGATTGAGTTAATCAGATTTGCAGATAGCAAAGTATTAATTTCCGCATTAATATATCAGTATATCAAATTCCTTAAGCTCAACAATCTAAAGTAAACATAAAAAAGGTATGTAGTAATTTAAACCAGATCCGTTTAAGTTGGGACCTTCCTTAATTACCAAATAAATTTTAAAGTTAAGGGTCTAAGCTTGATGTAAATTACGAATACTATTTTTCTGAGATAAAACTACTCTCTTCGAGGCAATTTTTTTTAAAATACTCGTAATTCTCTTTTTTGTTTTAACTGAGTTTAATTGCCCTTTTGATAAGATGCAATATAAATCTAAAATATACAGTACCTTAAATCTAAGATTTATATGAGAGGTTGAATGGGACATTTGGTTCAACCCCTTTTTAACGGAAATTGCGGGCAGGTTTAGACAATATTTAATAGTTTATCAAATATATTTGTCATTTTTGTAGGATAAAATTTAAACATCACTCACTTCCATTAGGGAAGCAACTACTTCTCATTTTCCATCAGAATGCAACAGGGGAGGACGAGGTTATTATAATGTTGAGAATTGCTGGCTTTCAAATGCATATCGTTTATACATTAATACAGTTATTACCATCTGTTTACATATTTTTACATTCTTTACTGGTATTCTATTGTTTTTTCTCGATTACTAATGGATAATTGGTTCATAAATTGTGAAGAACTAAAGTAGGGTCTTAAGTTACAGTATATAGATAGGTAAATAAAGAGATCAGTTTGGGGGATGGGGGTGGGGGTGTATTAGGACACTCATTGTTATTGTTGAAAGTAGCCTACTACCTTAATCTAAGAGATGACAGTATCGTTTCCTTTTCCAATTTCGGTATGCCATTTGGGATTGTTTTAGTACAAAACCCTTTAAGACAAATAGAAGCAACACTGGTAAAGTTATTTTTTTTCCCAAGTGCTATATTACTTTGTCACGCAAGGAAAATTGGTAAGAGGTGTTTTAATGATTTTAAAGCCATGAAAAGAGGTAACAGCCTTTTAGGTAATTTATACAGGTAACCAACGGAAAAATACAGAGCCGGTAAGTATCAACAATGTTAGAGTAAATAGAAGTTGTTTTATACGAACAAGTCCTTGACTCTATTTGTAAAACGTCTGTTATCAATTATTTTGTAAATTTGTATTGGTGAATGAGCAGGCCCTGGTCGACGGTGACCATTTGCGTTGAGGTATTGCCGCCGTCACCATGGTTCTTGGCACCCCATTGGTGGCGGTTGAAGTTCCATGATTACTCGTAGTAGACACGAGTAGTCATGGTCCTTGCAAGTGCCATATTCCGTCGAACCGCAATGCAATTGGACGAGTGCAACACACATTCTTACGCTCATTCTATTGTTTATTGACTTGATTGATATTTGAATTGATTGATTTATTAATGATTGATTGATTGACAAGTAATTGACTTGACTGATATTTGATTTGATTGATTGACTGATTGATTAATAATTGATTGATTGCATTTGATTGATTATTGCACTGGTGACGTTCATGCACTTGTGACCTACCCAGTGCATGATCCGCCCGATTTGGGTCGTCTTATTTGTTGTATTGATTGTTGATTGTGGGGCAGCCCTGTGGTAACCCCAGCAAATTGATTACCGCGGTCAGAAGCGCCATATTAAACAAGCAAAATAACATCCATATTGTTTGTTTGATTTATAGGGAATCTGAAATAACAACTTTTTTAAATACAGTTTCTAAAAACTTCAAAGAACATTGAATCACATTGAAAGGCATAAATGAAAATCGTTGCATGAAAAGATTTCTTCTTTTTGAGACTTTTTATATCAAATTATAAATTAAAGAGTTTTCCTTCTAAGCTGATGATCGGATATCCTTAAGAAGAAAGTTATACTGGTAACTTGTTTTTTCCCAGTGTTTTTTTTTCTTGGTTAGGCCTACGTTGGTGATGACATGGGTCATTTTACGTATATGCACCTCATACTTGTAATAGTGGTCAAAAAGATAAAGATATAAAAGGTTGGAAATGTGACTAAAATTTTTTTTCTTGACAAACTAGATTAGAATTGAAATTAAGAATTGATGTGGAATACTAGACAACATTGAAGAGAAAGACATCGATCTGGATTGTATTGACACTATTGAGGCTAAAAATAAGAGATTAGATATTTAAAAAGTGTTGAAAATATGTGTAAATAACCATGAAGATCAAACAAAAGAAAAACTGAAAAAACTTATAACAAGAAATCCGATGGAATACTGGAAAATGATAAACTCAGGGCAAAAAAAAATGTAAATGCATCTGGTGAAGAATTTTTTTTAAAGATTTGAATACAGAAAAAGATGATGAAATACATGTCCATGACTGTGTTTTATCACATGGAGATCTAGATACTCTCTTTAATTTACAGTGTAATGAGTCTATAATTGAACCAATAATTTTTGATGAAATAATGCAAAGTATAAAAAGTTTTAAAAGAAACAAATCATATTGAAGTGATGACATATACAATGAAAATATTAAATGTTCATAATAATAATAATATACCACTTCTTATACAGTGTAGTATAACACGGGCTTTTGAGAAGACATTCTGTGAATGGACGGACGGACTAGGTTAACAATATACCAAAAATGTTTTTAAAGAAGGTAAATGAATAAAACGGGGTATTGTTTTTATATTGACCCCGTATAATTAAACAATAAAATGCTTTCTTTGTTTGTTGTTACTGGAATGAACGGAAGCAGCTGTTGCAGAAAAAATACATAACCCGCGTAAGCGGGTTATGTAAATTTTTCTGCAATAGCTGCGACCGTTCATTCCAGTAATAACAAACAAAGAAAGACATTTTATTGTTTATACTTATATCCGTTTAAATTATCATTTTAAGTATTAATTATTGTTGTTAATGATGCAAACGTCTTTGTACGTTTCATTGATGGAACGGCCACTGATCAAGAAATCTGTACATGTGATATGCCTAATGTAGTTCATGCAGTGATGAACGCAAGGGTTTTCTTAAGAAATAAACTCATTTTTGTGAATTTGGCGTGCCATATATATTTATATCCGTTTAAATTATCACTTTAAGTAGGATTAAAAATATTGATTATTGTTGTTAATAATGCAAACGTCGTTGTACGTTTCATTGATGGAACGGCCACTGATCAAGAAATCTGTACATGTGATATGCCTAATGTAGTTCATGCAGTGATGAACGCAAGGGTTTTCTTAAGAAATAAAGAAGAAAATATTCAGTGGATGTAAATATATTCGGAACAACCTTGGTATGCATTTTTGATTAAGATCAGTGAAATAATGGCATACGTACTTTACCGTATGATAATAAAAAAGTAAAATATAAAGAATACCAAATGTATTTTACATTTTATTAGCATCAAAATGCATATTTTAGAGGTCGACAATTATTACAAATTATCACTTTATCAACATTTTTTCCATGAGCGTTTTTTTTCAATTATCCAATGATTCTTCATGCTTTGGCTTTCCTTTCCATCATTATTTTTGCCATGAAATTCTTCAAAAATGCTATAGTTGTTTTATAACTTTCCTGAAAATAAATACACAAAATAAATAAATAAATACACAAACTTAGCTTGTAAAATGAACCTGCACATATATTTCGAACAAAATATCTATATATTTTCTTGTTTTCCTTGTTCAGTAACTATACAATTAGATAGAAAATATAAAATTGGCGTTTCAGAGTTTGTTTTTTAATTTTAGTCAAGTTAATATATAGTTATTTTCAAAATTACAAAATTTGTCATCAATCCTCTGATCTCACTTTACAATTAGAAGTTTAAGCGACTATCTACCCCGGAAGAAACATCAATAGCATAAGCGTAAGGATATAATTCTATGTACAAAAAATTGAAACGGATTAATCATGATATAAAATTGTTGGCAACTTTTATGTTATTAAAACATTGACATGTTTTTTTTTCATTTTAGGTCTATGGATTTTGCAAGTACATTAATAAGAACATCGAAATTAATGTTAAACTTAAAAAAAAAATTTTTACGAGCTTTAATAATATCATTACCTTACACCAGATCGGGAAATAGACAAATAATGGACCATATTACATACAAGATTTAAATTCTACTCTGTTCCCTAGAGAACTTCGAACAACGATTTCCATAGAATTCAATCTACATTGAAAAAAATGTTTAACGAAATGCCATTGCAATAGAAACTGAAAATGGAAACTTCAAATTGTGTAAACCCCTCGGTTAGTAATAAAAGTATTCTTCAGAAAAGCTTTTTAATGTACAAATGAAAAAGCATAGAGCTATATTCCTAGGTGATGTTACCTGTCCAACAAAATCAGCATCCTCTTTGGTATAATCAAATGTAAGGGTTCCTATGTAATGTGAGTTCAGGCCAACTGTACGTGGGACATCTGAAGCCTTTAATAATAAGTATACAGTGCATAAATATTCAGTTCTTACAATCTGTCAACCTCCATTTTGACAAGTGAAATAGACAAAAGAAAAAGTACAAAGAAATAATAAGACTTATGTATAACAAGGGTGTAAAAACATACTCAGCAATTTCAATTATTGAATTAAAAAATTTAAGAGTTTTCATATTTTATGAATCGCGTTTATATTTTTATGTTAAAGTTTGAAAAGCAGCTTTTAAATTTCAGATTGCTTTGCATGCATGTAAGTGTATATGAAAATGACATTCAACTCAATTCCAAATCAAATTTGTAGTTGGTTAAGTAGAATACATATCAATGTCATTATCTAATACATAAATACAATGCACGACTTACTCTGACTGATATCCGTACAATGTTCAATGACATTGTATTGTATAGGGTTTGTAGCAAAGAGAGAAGTGTATTCACTTGTTGTCTACCAAACCCTAATCTTCTATGAACCACGGAGATCCCTGTTTCTTCAATGAATGAAACCAACTCTTCATAACTGATCTAATACACAAAGAAAGAATACATCTCATTGATTTCAGGATATGGGATGAAGCATATGGAGATAAAGAACAGTATTTAAGATCAAAACTCCATAAAACAATACAAAATAGGAGCAGAGCAAAAACGGACCTCTAAAACATCAGAGGTGGAATCAGGTACCATGGAGGAGTGAGCATCCCCTGCCGACCGGTCACACCCGCCGTGTGCTTCTTGTCATGAACGGGAAATGATGTAAAAATCCGTCGTCAAATCAATTCAGATTTAAGACACAGTACTTTTGTTTCTCTTTCAGAATAAGTATTTAAGTTGGGCTTTAAATATTAACTTAAGCCACATATAGAACCTTGACTATAAGACTGACAATAATTTACTTCTGAAGAATTATGTTACCAGTAGTTAGGCTTGAAATATTGAGGAATATTGTACCTTTCCATTTCCATCTTTGTCTAGTTTTGCCATCACTTCTTCAACGGTAATATTCTTTCCAAACAAACGTTTCTTATCATAATCAGTGAGCTCCTCCTGAAGGGAAACATATTAGGGTAATAAATAATGTTAATAGAGAGAGAGAGAGAGAGAGAGAGAGAGAGAGAGAGAGAGAGAGAGAATCTTAAATATCTTTTAAGACATGCACATGATGTACACACGCTTTTTATGGCGTCCTCTAGTTCCTCTCTTTTGATGAATTCATCGTTGTCCAGATTATGGTTTTGCAGTATCTGCGAAGAAACGTTTACAAAAATAATAACAAGTAGTTGGTTTCCTTCGGTGAACAAAAGATCCCCATCACCCACTTAAAAAAAAATAATACGTAAAACATATTTCATTGTCTTAAAAAGATTCTGAAGCGTCTAAAACGTTATTAAAAATACATTGTAAAAATCTATGCATTTCTTCAACAATCAAACTGGAAATATAAAAAAGTCACCGGAGAAAGCACTTTAAATCTGACTCGAAATATAGTTGAAGATTTAAACATACCTCAAATATTGTATATATTTACCTTTAAAAACTTGCTGACTGACGTTTTCACACATTTGTGTTCTTCATGTAACTTTTTCTTGTCTTTCAGTTTCTGCCTCGCCTTCCTTTAAATGTACAAATGTTTAAATGAAAAGTACATATCTTTCAAAGTAAGGTAAATGTAAAAAGTAAAATAAGATATCATGATAATTTGAATAAAATATCATAGTTTCTATCTATCGTGAATAATCTAACCACCTAACGTTTGGGGAAAAAACTTTTTAAAATGCTTATAGCAATAGGAATGTGATGAAAAAATTCATTAGGATGACAGGCCATTCATTGCAATATTGCAATTGCATTGCAGATGGATGACGGTCGGTTATATTCCAATAAATTTAAACATTTTAAAACAAAAAAATAATACGACAGCAAAGCGTCTTTTTAATAGAATGAAATATACGGAGATAACGAACAGTATTCAAGCTCAAAAGTCGACAAAACAATACAAAATTTCAGCAGAGAAAACAGGAATCTCCGAAACATCAGAGGTGGGATCAGGTACCATGGAGGAGTGAGCATCCCCTACGGACCGATCAATTAGTACCCATGGGAATACATGTACCAGCAGATTGTTGGAAGAACTGGTCTCCAAAAACCACATAGATACCGTCATTCAGAAACACAAGCATCTTTTTGACGTCATTTTCAGAGGTCTTGTGTGTACAATCAGAATGTTTTTTTTAACAAAATGATTTTGCAAATGACCTATGACAAGGTAAGTAAATTTACGAGGTCCATTTTTTATTGAAAAAGCAGCTTTCAATGATATCAAAAAGCCTGGACTTTAATTTAACGTGGGACATGGTTGTGTATAAAGTGGAAAAGTCATATGCTTTTAGGCTGTTGATTTTGGTAAAATCTTGTGATAAAAAATTTTCCAAAAGTTAATTTTTAAGCATCCACTTCTTATTTACACCACTTCTTGGTTTTCGTTCTTTATTCAATGGATAGAAGAGAATTCAAGTTACATGATCTTTGAACTTAAAGGGACATGCACATAGTTTCAGCTAAAACTATCAAATTTATTTTTCCTTTTTATGTTTACAAATACTTAACTACAGTGTAATTTATTTTTAATGACTATCAAAAATTTAAATTTCAGTTGCTGAGATACAACACAGATTTAGAGCTCCGAACCGTTGTTATGTAAAAAAGGCCCGTGCCATGTTTTTGTTTACATAGGTTAAATATACAAAAATATGCTAATTGAAAGCAGATATTTTTTTTTCAATAAGCGGTTAATTCTATATATGATAATATGATTAGATAGTTTCTAGTGATTTGCTGAATCTCATTTTGTAATAAATATACTTTTTATATGTAAACAAAAACAAGGCACGAGCCTTGTTTACATTATGAAGAAGTTTTGAATCTCCTTTGTTAATCAACAAATGATGTTCAAATTTTTGCTGATCATTTGGATTGCCTTAATTAGGAATTGTAAACATTAAAATTGGTTTTTTTTTTTAAATTAGTTGAAACTGTGTCCACGTCCCTTTAAAGATATAGAGTCCATGAACTTAACCTTCCCAATGGCGTGTCTGGGAACTCTAATTTTGTTTTCCTTCTTGCTTCAAAAATTGACTTGAAAGACTGAATCTCATCATCGGAATACTAAAATAAAAATGATTGATGAATCTAAAACAAAACACGCTACAAAATATAAACAAAAGGTTAGGCTAAAACAAAAAGTTGTGAAGACTACAAATTGCCGTATTTTATATTTATTACCAGTATGAATCCAAGCGATTTGAACGATTGAACCTCATCGGTGCAAAATCTGTTTTGTCTATCCATTATAAAAGGGAGGTTCTCCAAAGGTTGTAATCTTTCAAAAAACGAATCCTCCTTTTTCATTGAAAGCCACCAACCTGAAAATGGTGAGGAAATTCAGTGACTCTTAATGAACAGAGCTCCAAATATCCAAGTATGAATTTATGCTATTATTTGGAGGAAACAAGCAATAAATTCCACTGATTTTTAAAAGTAAAGGGAGTGTTTTGAGCTATATTCTTTAGAAAGACTGAAAATAATTAACGAAACTTTCACTTTTTAAAGAATTTATTGATAAGATGCATAGATATCCAACAGCATGTACAAATGCTTAAAAATAAATTGGTTGATTTTTTTTTAATTTTAAATTTTTTATATTTTAGAAAACGACAGGAATATTGAAAAAGAATATTCACTGTTTTTAACAATATAATTACAATTAGTTTTGACCACCCTTTTTTAAAGGAAAAAGATCAAGACAATGAAAAACAATCGATCTTTAATATATATAAAAACAATATAAATCTTTGAACAGGGCATAATAGACGGAGACCCGAATATTCCAGAGGAGGAGAGATCAGGTGTCCGGGAGACGTAAACAATCCCTACTGACATGTCACACTTGCCGTGAGCTCTTGATATTGATTAGTGTATATAGATTATCCGAAAAGTTACGAAAGAAAGGAGAGGTAAACACAAAATAGAGCTGATAAAGGAATTGAGAACTTGCTTTCCTGTTCAGTATGACCTGGAAATTTTACTAACAGAAAAATTGGTGCCATATTCAACTCACCATCGAAACATTCTATTGGATAGTTGATTAATACACCGCCATCTACATACATACTTTCAACTCCAAAATCAGTATGTTTAATAGGTTGCATTATACCTGCCAGAAATAAAAACTACCTGTACAACAAACTGTCTGACAGTTTACAACAAAGTAAATAAATTGAACATATCTCAATGTAACATTCTTACCTGGGAGGCTTATAGACATACGAACCGCCTTTCTGATAGGCATTTTGGGTGTAGTTTTAGGATGAAAATAGGTCTCTTCCATATCATTAAGATTTGTAGCAACAATGCACAGCTCCTTCCCTAATTTCTTGTAAAGCTGATGAAATAATGACTGTCATTAATAATTTAATATATGCATTATATCGTAGAATACAGATGATTTGTTTTTAAAATTTAGTGTCATAATAATGAAAGAAATTACTTGATCAAATGTAGCGTCCTTCTCGCCAAGTTTCTTTTCAACTATTTCCCCAATGTATTCATATAAAGTATGAAGTGGTTGCCAACCAAGATACCAGAGAAGATTTGGTATGATACTGAATTTTCCAAACCTGGCATCTTTCAAAATAAGAATATGGAACTCTTCATGAAATATAGAAAAAAATTTTCGTATTAAAATGTATTAGACAAACAACAGAATAGAAACACACGAATAAAAACTAGAGGTACTGTGAGCAATGAGCTCACTAAATAATACCCCCGCCTCCCATATGAATATAATGGCAGTGTCCATGTTTTGCTCTGGAAAATCAAAAATATATGTCAGATCAAAAAGTAAAATAGGAGGTGCACAATGGCAATATGTATTTAAGAATCTGTGAAAGTTTCATTAAATTTCCTTCAGTGGTATGAGAGGAGTTGCGGATAAGAGATGGGTACCCCAAAGCGTAACAGACGGACGGACGGACGTACGGCTAGACGGACAGAAGTACGGAAATACCGATTACTATATACCCTCCCACTTTTCAAGCGGGGGGTATAAAAAGTGTGTATCATTCTTCAGTTCTTCTGTAAGAACTAAATTCAAAATATACTGTATGTAATCTTCTCTTAATTATCAAAAATATTTTCAAAAGCAGTACCATAATATTGTGAAAAATCTGTCGACATGACTTCTCTTATTTCAGTGCTATCGTAGCCAAGCGCAGCCATTGTTGCGGTTATGGAGCCAACACTTGTACCGGCAAATCTTTTTATCTTTTTCATAATACCAACTTCCTCTAATGCCTAAGAGATATATTTATATAAATAATTGAAATGAATGTGGTAAAAGAAAATCTCAAATGGTATTTTTACAGTAACATTTTACTTGAATAAAAATACTTTATGTCATGTCATAAATTTTAAATTTACCGACTGGCAGTAAAATTGAATACAAAATTTACAACTTGATCAAACAATTTCGCATATTTTTAGTATGTTTCACTGTGTTTTTTTTTTCCTTTCAGTTTATTACAGACGATTAAACCAGCTATCATATATGTGCTCATATACCACAAAAAAAACGATTTAACATTAATGTCAAATATATCACCTTCAATGCACCAGGATATGCAATCCCTTTTGCTCCACCTCCCTCGAAAATGAGATTTTCAAATGGATACTGATCGAGATATTCTTTTGGGTCGATGGTTTGTGCAAGCTTGTCAAAATCACTTAATCCTTGAAAGATACAAAAAATAAATCAAAGAAAATTTACAGCTCTTATTCAGACACATAATCGTTTTGAAAATATGTCTGATTGAACCTCGATAATATATTACATGTACATATATGATTCCCGTTCTGTTACCTCCATCGAATTCATCGTATCCATCGGTCTCATTTTCGCTGTCATTGACTTCCCTTTGCAGGACTTCATCAATATATTCACTTTTGGGGTCAACCCCGACGTCATCACTGCTCTCTTTGGATACTTCTGTTCCCATTCTTGAAACTAATTTAAGAAGCCATGTTTATACTGACCGTACAAGCAAAACTGTTTTTGAAATGATTCAATTATTTCATTGCGATAACTCTTTTAAAAGACGTTTTCCAAATCAAAATAATGGGGTATATTGAATTTTTGATACTAGTAGGTGTTAGGGTTATCAATAGCCTAACCCTAAGCTAAATCATGTTTCAATTGTATTTTTATTGCATATCAATGTTGTAAAAATTATTATTGTACTAGTATCTTTTAATCTATATGTACAGAGGGTTAAAACGGCACAAAATACTTTTATAATAAATACTTGAATCAGTTACATTTGTTTTTGATATTCATACAAAACAGTCAATTGAAAAATAAGACAAATTCATACTTACTTCAGTCAAATTTAAAGTGTAATGGGTGAGTGTCATGAATACATCCGATTAGGTAAATAATCTAATGTACAATAAAATTGAACACTGTTAAAATGATAAAATCTAGCGTTTTAAAATGTTTTACACTTATCATTCATAATTATCTCGCACAAAGTTAGAAATGATAAACTTTGTCGCTGATTGTACATTTATGCAGAGACGCTTAAAAAGCAGATAAGATAATAAATGTAAAATATATTTCCAATGGGGAGGGATGTCCTGTGTCATTTTTCTTAAAACTTTTCTTCAATAACATGATTCTCCTAAATTTTTTTATCGAGAGGTCGGATGAGAGAAAGGGATCATTGATCCTCATATGTTAACTTTACTCGAAATTTGATAATGGAGACACAAAAAACTTTCAGTAGGTTTATATGTCTCATTAAAAATAATTCTAATTTGTCTTGGACGCTTTATCAAAAGAGGGTATAATTAAAGAAGAACATTGATCGATCTAAAAAAAATATATATTTAAGGAATGACTCTAATGCTTTGCCAAATTATTCGATTATAACCGAATAATTTGGCCAAGAATTAGAGTCATTCCTTATAATCTAATTTTAAAATAATTAAACAACTGTGGGTGTAAAATTGCGTTGCTTTTTATGAGTTCAAATTTGCCGCTCAATTATACATCCCTAGTAACGGAAGTGATATGAAACAAGGGGAGGTAATAACTGACACATAGATCTAGCAGCCATGATGTTTGTTTACACGAGGTAAGATCGAGCTACTGTTTGAAGTTAAAGGTACATTTATCAAATCTGGAATTTCCCATGAATCCGAAGGACTGGAAATGAGGGGATTGTATGGATACAAATGATTCAGCTGGCTGTCAAGGCGGGGGGGGGGGGGGGGTGTCCCCATACCAAACCAGGTTATTAAGAAATAATTTGCGTTTCCTTTTTGGAAATCAACCAATGAGAGACTAGAATACAAACAAAATTAAATTATGTACAATTTAACAAGACAAATTTCTAAGTATGGCATAAAACATAGATATCTGGGAATTCCAGAGGTAGGATCAGATGCTTAGGAAGAGTATAAATGCCCTATTTGCCAGTTACACCCACTGGACTTTTGCGAAAACATTGACTTTTACAGTTGACGGCTTACTTGGACATTTAAACCTGAGTCATGTACGAAGGTACGGAATTGAAATTAGATAAGAAAACATTCATTGAGGTGAAAGTTGTTGTATTCGGGGCTTTGAAATAATTTATCAAACAAAAAATATAATTGGGGTAGAATAAAACTTATTTAGATACTAGTACTTTATTCACGAGAATTAATATATCCTTTTATTTTCAATAACTTAAGAAATGAAATAAAGAAGAAGACACATTTCGTTAGGAAAACTCGGCAGGAGTTAGTCAAGACTGGAATGAAGGGTGTTGGGGTAGGAATGTTGTCGTTTCCTTCCTAGACAACATAAAATGATCTTTGAAATAGCCTGTTATTACCGTTTTGATCAATATTTTTTTTCACAAAAGAGCGCCCGTATATTTTTCAGGTGTAAAAGTAAGCCGTCAACCATAAAAGTCAGTGTTCGTAAAAGTCCATTTGCCAGTTAAACCCACTGTGAGCCTTATGGATTGATCAGGTAGACAGAACCTTTGTACGAAATCAAAGGCCTAACGATTGGTATGAAACAAATCAGCCAAAATACAATCCAGTGATCGGTTAAATTTGCTTTACTCAAGCCCTGATTTTGTAAACACTTTTCTTTGCTTTCATTCACCCTGACATCCAACTATGCTAGGTAATTATATGCGTGTTTTTTAAAAAATAAAATAAGGTACATTTTTGTGAAAAATAGTAAAAAAAATTCACTGTAAGAAAATCAACAGTAACTCTGAAATAGCATGAATCAATGCTCTATCAGGACTAGTATTTGCAAGAAAATGTAATCAATAATTTAATCTTAGTTTGATACTTAGTTTCTATACATGCCTACAATGATTTTGTAAGTTGCCTTCAACTAGATGCGCTGATCTGTATCAAGATGTGTCCTGTACATATATATTTTTAAAAAGTCCGTACCTTAGGTTCTGAAAATCAGGCATTAAGTAATTGAAAATGCTCACAAAGATGTCTCTGAATTTTCAACGTAATGTGTATTTAGCCACGGTGTTTTTTAAAATTCATCTTCAAATAAATCATAATATATAGGGAAAATTAGTCAATCTCAAATAAATTTTAAGGAAATGCGAATAAAACTACTAACTGCATATTTTCTCATTGAAAATTTATCGACAAATATATTTTAGGAACAAAAATTATATGTATCCAGGCTTTTGAATAAAATTGCATGATTTTAATACTTATTTCGTACTTTGATTTCTCCTGTTTACTTCGATCATTTTCTAATGCATAGTGTATAAATTGTATCATAGAAAACACCATAATTCACTTCTTATTTAATATGATTGGTAACAAACATTGGTAACTAGGGCTACACGTAGATTAAAATAATTTCGATTTCATTAAATATGTAATTTTTACTTACTTTTTTAATGAGGTACGAATATAAACTTTCTTAATACCGTTTCTAAAAACTTCAAAGAACATTGAATCACATTGAAAGGCATACAATAAAATTTTTTGCATGAAAAGATTTCAATTTCAAGCTTCTTTTTGAGACTTTTTGAAATAAATTATAAATTAAAGAGTTTTCCTTCCTGGTTGACGATCGGATATCCTTAATGAGAAAGTTTTACCGGTAACTTGTATTTTGTGTGTGTGTTTCTTCCTGTCTAGGCCTACATGTAGGTGATTATGTAATGAGTCAATTTACGTACATGTATCTCACAGCAGGTAGAAATTTTAAGTTGGTGGAAAGGTCGGCTTAACAATAACGAAATTTTAATCTATAAAAGAAAATATTCTTTGAGACAGGAATTGATCATAAGTTTCTACATCATTCATTATTTCTCATTGGACTAATTGATAAATTAATTATCAATGAATTAGTCCTGAACTACACGAATAAAAATCGGATTCCGTTGAATAAATTAAAGACTATATTTATTTTTGCAATGAAAGTACTCAGCTGTTTTTTTTATTCTTAGTTTTTTTTTTCAAGCAAAGTGTTGAGTAAATTTTAATCAACTGACTGCACACTTACCCTTTCTATGTTTGATCAGCTTAGGCCCTCTTACTTCAAATCTGGATTTGCTCCTGTATAATACTTCCCATTTTACTAAAAAAACAAGAGGCCCAGGGGCCACAGCGCTCACCTGAGCACATCAGGCTTGAATTTACTCCACCACCCCCCTCCAGGCATTCATCATTTGAACAAACTAGAATCTACACTACCTGAGGATGATTCAATATAAATATCACAAATCATAGCTTTGAAGTACTTGAAAAGAAGATTTTAAAAGGTTTCCCTATATATTCCTATGTAAAACTTGGGTCAGCCATTTTGGCCCCACCCTTGCCCCAGGGGTCATGATTTGAACAAACTTGAATCTACACTACCTGAGGATGATTCCACATGAGTTTCATCTCTCCTGGCCCAGTGGTTCTGTAGAAGAAGATTTCTAAAGATCTTTCTTATGTATTCCTATGTAAAACTTGGGTCGGCCATTTTGGCCCCACCCTAGCCCCGGGGGTCATGATTTGAACAAACTTGAATC
>PRKT01000036.1:766122-804991 GCA_003671525.1 Saccostrea glomerata | reverse complement strand
TTAGCAGTTAAGTAATCAAAAAGAACTCATAAAAGTATCTCTGAATCCACAAAGTTGTGTAAATTTATCCGAAGTATTTCTTCAAAGTTAAAGATTAAAGTTAATCATATAATATAGGGAAAATTGTCAAATCTCCAATATTTTTGCAGAAAAAGTGAAATGGAATATCAGCAATGCATTTTTTCTAATTGCAAATTGATCAACAATTATATTTTAGGTTAAAAAACGATATGTATCCAGGCATTCAGAGAAATTGTCAAGATTTTATTTTTACTTATTTGGTATTTTTCGTCTTCTGTTTCTGTCATGTATTCTATAATGCATAGTGTAAAAGGCTTTTGCTATCATTGCAAGACACCACAAATCACTTCTTATTTCATATCATGCTAATAAGCATTGGTATCTTAGGCTGTATTCAAGAAAATCTCATTTCTCTAAAACTGTATTATTTTTTTCCTTTTATAGGGTACAAATGTCAACTTTTATTAGACCTTTTCTAAGACTTCAAAAAACCTTGAATCTTATTCAAAGATGAATAAAATGAAAAATGTTGCATGAGAAAATTTCATTTTCAAGCTTTATTTTGATGCATCTCAAATTAAATATTAATATTTGGAGATATCCTACCTGACTGAGGATTGTATATTGAGTTAAGATAGAAATTTTTGAAAAAGTATTATTATACTAAGCCAAGTGTCTTTAAATTAATTCAGCTGTTAAGTTCCAATAATATTAAAGATATCTTAAATTTGGGCAAATTTTTGAAAGCTGCAACGATGTTAAGAAAAAATGAAATTGATGTATAGTGTTATTTACATGTATGTGTTCTTTACGTTCACTCTCTCTGTATGTTTTTTTTTCTTATTATTATCATGTTTGTATTCTCTGATGAGCCAGTTGGCTAAAAGAAATAAAGAAACTGAAACTGGATATCCTTTATAAAACAAAATACTAACTAAAGCGGGGGTGGCTTAAATTGGAGTTAGGTACCTTGTGGTAAAATTAAGTAGGCTGTGCCCCCTCTTAAATTTGGGCAAATTTTTGAAAGCTGCAACGATGTTAAGAAAAAATGAAATTGATGTATAGTGTTATTTACATGTATGTGTTCTTTACGTTCACTCTCTCTGTATGTTTTTTTTTCTTATTATTATCATGTTTGTATTCTCTGATGAGCAAGTTGGCTAAAAGAAATAAAGAAACTGAAACTGGATATCCTTAATAAAACAAAATACTAACTAAAGCGGGGGTGGCTTAAATTGGAGTTAGGTACCTTGTGGTAAAATTAAGTAGGCTGTGCCCCGTATACGAAACATGTGCATGTGTATAAAAAAACAAAACAACCCGGCAATTTGTTCAATTGTTCAATGAAATACATCCGTGTTCTTGGAATAAAGAAATTCGATATTACATTCTTTTTTTTTAAATTCCATTGCCAGATATATCTACATTTTTCTAGCAGTATAAGAGAAGTGTTTATTTGAGCAATACATTTTAAATTACTAAAAGTCTCCAGTAAATTAAGTCAAGAACAATTAAATTCAGTATTGCTTGTTTGACAAATATTAGTGAAGAGCAAATCAATCACACATGCATATATTCTCAATGAATATAATATTGATATCATTAACTCGAAATGTATTCGTTCAAATGTAAATATAAGAAATAAACAACAATGTTAAAAAGTTCACTGGGAAATGAACTTTTAGTTGTTACGTGATCAAATCTATTGAGAAGCCCTTTGCACTTCACAGGATTTGATCACGTGACCAACTTTAAATATCTAATTTAAATATTTAAGTATTTTTCATTATTGAATTAAAAAAAATCCATCAAACACGTTCTTGATTTGTGAAAAGTATACCTATATTTGTTGCCTTTGACAAACTTTAAAAGATACATGCTTAGACAGATTGTATACTATTTAAAACAAGTTACGTTTTGCATGTTAAGAAGTTAACATTGGTTAATATGCCTCAAGGAAGGCATGTTAGACAGAAGAGGAATCTGGAAGGTCTAGATCTTTTGAGATAATTTATGAGTTTTTTTATTCACATTAAGGACAGATGATACAAACAATTTTTTGTCAAAAAATTTGAAAATAACAACTTGAGTCATGTTTTAACGAGTAAAATGAATAAGTTTAACGGCGTAGTTTTTGAATTTCTATTCAAATTCTCACAAAAATGGGATTTGAAGTGAAAAATATTTGTAAAGATTAATAAGGATGGTTTCAGAGAGGTAGAATTTTAAACGTCATAGAAGGTTTACAATATCTTTATATTCTAGAAATTTATTTTTTACATCATTTTCAATGAAATAAGACCAAGAAATATATACCTATCCAGGCATCTATTTTTTGTTTGTATCATCTTTCCTTAAGGTTCAAGTTGGTGCATAGCTGGGTTTCACTTATCCTGTTATCAGATATCTCATGTATCTAATGGACCTTATTAAAAGCGACAAATTAAGATCTTAAAGATGTAGCAAGAAAAAATTAACTTTAAACAAATAGCTTTTCTTCCAAAAAAAAAAATCAAAAAGCATCAGCAGTTGAAGAGAGTAGTTATGACATAAAAACTCTTATACATAACCAATGATACGAAAAATTTTCCAATGTTAAATGTTTTCAAACTAATTAAGGGATGAATAAATATAATTTAATAGAGATGATATACGTATAAGAAGGGTCTTTTTCGGAATTCAGAGGGAATTTTCGTAAAAGAACTGGTTCTGATATTTGTGGTAACGTCTTCTACATGTATTACGTGCACTTCATCATAATTTAAATTGAATTTACGTGTGATATTGTTTTTTGAACAAAAAACACTACAGTTCTTTCAATATATTCTATACGCTGAAAATATCATTGGTTTAAATACCTCTGCTTTGAAAATAACAACTTGTTGAAATTCTATTTGTTCCTGTAATAAATTAATTAAGAAATGAATTTAATTTTTGAAGATTCATGAGGTTATGAATTACGACGCTTCACGCCGGCATATTTCATGAAGCGCGGTGTATTAAAAAAAAAAAGCAAAATCAAAAATGTCCAAAATCAAAATTCTCATTTGCTAATGAGAGAGGCTATATGCAGATCCTATTAATACTGTACCAAATTACCATGAGTAGACAATATGTATATTACAACAAAAGTGGGAAGGGGAACCAGCCATTCAATGACCATTACCAACGGAAAAAGGGTAGAAAAGTGCATCTGAAAAGTGACGGCAGGTTTACTGCCCCTCTGCCTATACGTGCTGCATGCCTGTTATATAATTTCACTTTTTCATTATTTGTTAAGGTGATTTGATACATGTACATGTACATGCATTTATGCTATCGTTTAAATTACTAAAGCTAGTTCATGTTCATGCTAACACTCTGCCTGGTGAAATCAAGAGATCCTTTGCCTACGTTTTACCAAATTACAATACAGCGACTGCCATCTGTGACACTTTCCTGGAGCAGAAATGGTACAGAATTAACAGTACAGTGGATAACGATATCGTACAGACATGTCAAAGTATCGTCCACTGCGGCACAATGTTCCCGTTATGGATAAATGGTAAGTCAATTCATGTAATGATAGAATTGGCAATTGCATTAATTACTTTGTAATTTACTTATCATGTTATTAGTTTTAAAACACGTTATGTCCATATGGTTATAATTAGAATTGAACTGGACGTTTAACTTCACTTATTTGCAATAAAAGTAAGTTTGAATTCTCTAAGGACCGCTTCCTCTTGTTTCTGATGTACATGCCTTAAAACTGAGTAGTATGCAGAAGAGGAAATCTTCATTTGTACTTAACTTTGATACTATGTTAAAGACTTGTAGACCAGGGTTTCGAAGGCCAAACATTGTTCTTAAAGCTTATCCAGCAGATAGGAGACTATGCGTTTTTGCTGTTTTTGTTGAATATATTTGAAAAGAACTTCGCATTTGCGTAGTAGACGATGCTTTATTCATTCTATATGTAAAACCTCATAATGCTACATCTAAAGACACTTTGTCGCGTTGGATAAGATATGTAAAGTTGCGTTTTGGCATTGATATAAGTGTGTTTTCTCCGCACAGTGTTCGTGCGGCAGCAGTTTCAAAGGCTTATTTTAACTCTGTGCCTGTTCATGAAATTCTGAATAAGGTTGGATGGACCAATGAAAGAACTTTTACAAAGTTTTGTAATAAACCAGATGTACCAGTTAATACGATTTTCTGAATGGTGTTTATGACTGAATAAATTGTGGGTGTTCAAAATGGAAAAAAATGATTTGTTTCTTTAAAATTTCACGTGGTCTCGTAATTGATATTTACGAAATAAATTTAAAAAATTAAGCGAGACTTACCTTGGTTAAGGTGAAGTTTGATTGAGATTCTATGAGGAAATAGAACCAATGAAGAGATCAAGTGCCACCCACCCACACAGCATATGCAAGGATTGTAATTTATAAATGTATGATTGGTAAAAATTTCATTTACACGGATGTATGATGTATACATTTGTGTAAATGATGGAACAATAACTTCTTTCGCTTTAAATCATGAATCCGCACGTGCGCAGTACAATCTCACATGATATCTTCATTGAATCTATTTCCTCATAGAATCTCAATCAAACTTCACCTTAACCAAGGTAAGTCTCGCTTATTTTTTTTTATTTATTTGATTAATTGTTTCTAAGTACATGTAGGAATGACACAAATTCGACAGGAATTTGTGCAACAATGGGTGCGCGCAATCAAAGTTTCAGGTGGCTGAACCAATGATAATTACAACATGTACAAAATATCTCTCCCAAAGCCATATGGAATTTTTTAAAATTGTTTTTGGCTGAAATCTTGTCGTACATTAAGGTCAGACGACACCTTCCTCAAAAATATATAATTTTTCCTAAGAATTTGTCATTGAAGTATAGGTACTTTAGCAAGTTTCCACACAATAAATAAGGGTACCTTACCAGGCATTAGGCCAAGATACTGTAGGGTCATATTTCTTATGTAACCCTTATGGATAATCTTCTAAATGGCCTATAACACAATTTTTGGTGTACCTATATTCAAAAACATTTTTAAAACATTGTAGAAATTAGAAAAGAATGACAAATATGAATATTTTTTTATGTAATACTAAGAGATACAAAATATATTTGAGGAACGTGTCGTCTGACCTTAACTCTTTGCAGAATTGCAGAAGGGAAACATCGTATATATCATGGAGGCCCATAATTTGAATTCACAAGTGTCGGGTGGATGGACAGCTTTTGGTGGTGTACAAGAAAACAGTGTGCTAACATTTGTAAAAAAAAAAATTATTTACCGATGTGTCATTTCATCACACATTTTATATCATCATGATCATAGACCCATAAACTTGCAATATCAAATTGATCAGCAAATAAAAACAACTTAGAGATACACATTTTTACTGTTCGTCGCAATTTTAGTACAACTAAAGAAATATACTGGATTGAAAGCAGAATCCCGGGGGAAAATTACGAGGCCCATGAGTAAATCGCCCATCCTTATTTATCATATGCACATGTACATGTAAAAAAGATTAGCAAACAATTGTTTAATATCATTTTTCAAATGTCATAGGTACATGTATAACAGGGTACAGTAAATGTTGTTCGGATTAAGTTTTACAGATTAAAGTATAATTTTTTCAGATTAAAGTGTAAATTTTACAAATTAATGTGTAAATTTTACAGATTTTACACTTTAAAGTGTAGAAATTGAAAAAAAAATAATGTGCCCAATTGCAAGTGGCAATAATACGTTTCCGTACGTTTTCTTTTAGTAAATTTATGACCTAAAAGAATCTGTTCTTTGAGTTCGTTGCTATGATACATTAAGTTGTAAATGTGAAAAAATATATGTGAAATTATTAGCAAAATTTATTTTGAAACGTTCAATGCAGGTGAGAGTGGAATTTTATTAAAATAAATATATGCTAAATAAGATATATCAAATATCAAAATGAACCTACTTGTTTTTAACACATCTTATAGTATTAACATTTTTTTTTGCATGTTTCATCCAGTGTATGCGAAGTGAATTTCTTACAAGAGTTACACACGAAGAACTCAGACCCATGGGCTCTTTTTCTAAAAAAAAAAAAAAATTCTATTTCTGCGATTGGGTTGTCAGTTTTAGCGTCTATTTCTGTCAAAGGAAGCATTTACAGTACCTTTACAGGACCGTGACTGTGTAAGATTTGGAAAATTGTTTAATAACTATCAATAATAAACAGGAAGATAGCATTTTAAAAATGATGACCAATATATTAATTTTATGTTTTTGTATTTCGTAATCACGCCAGATCCTGGTTTTTATAGATGGTTCTTGCTAGACTCCGGATTGACACTTATTTTAATAACCACTTGACATGTGAAAGTTTTCACAGAAATTTTACAGTCATATGTATATTAATTTAATGAGAAATTTGCGTGATAAATCTACGTAAAAATACTTCAATCGAACTTTTATCAGGCACGGCAAACAACAGATTTCAAATATATAGTTTTAATCAACCTTCTTACATTGCTTAAAACATTGCTGAGTAAGAGTTAAGTTTGATGTTCTATGGTTGTAGGTATAGTATCTTTGCTATAGATTGTTTTCCATTGAGGTGATTTAAGCAAGAGTTATTCCACAGGGCCGCCAAATTGTAGGTCAACTTTCCCAGATTCCTTTACATTCAATTGCAACCAAGTTCAATTTGTTATACTGGTTTCTGAGGTAAAGATAATACTATTTTTCTTATGAATATACATTTGTTAAAGCCTCTACTAATTTTTAACTTTAAGGTTGTAAATAATTCCCCCCATATTTTTCTGGCATGCATGTTTAAATTTTGTTGCTCAAAGAGGAAAGTTCAATGTTTTGCCCTGCAATTAAGATGGCGGCTAAGGGGAATGACTCTAAGGCAAAATATGTCATAGGAAAACCATCTATTATATAATTTTTTCCCGACACCTGATTTTTTTTCCTTTTATATTTTTATTTTGATGCTAAACCTTCATTAATTAGTATTTTATTTTATAGGAAAAACGAAACATGTATAGAGTAACATTCACGTCAAGCATTCTGTTTGCTTCTGTTGTGTTGTCTCGTTGTCATAGCAACTGTCAAAATTATCTTGGCGATTTTGAAAATTGTGTTTCAACACAATTACATTTCTTGAAGAGTAAAATTGTTGCTCTGAATGAACAGATTGGAAGACTGTCTTCTATGAACCGTAAGTTAAAAACGTTTTTACCTTGAATATTTATGTGTGATACGAACGAATTGATGGACATGGAAAGTTTAGTGCAAATTATAACGTTAATAATGTCTTATTTCTAGAATCGAAAAGCTTCACAGCTTTCCAGGCTCAGCTCAGCTCTGACAGAATCTTCAATGGTGGTTCAATTTGGAAATATGACCAAGTTCTGACAAATGTGGGAGATTGCTACAGTCCGGTCACTGGGAAGTTTATTGTGCCTAGAAATGGCGTCTACTTATTCACGTGGTACAGTCTCAGTGCCCCAGGAAAAATTGCACATCCGGGATTAATTGTGGATGGGGTTATTAAAGGGAGACAGGCGTCATATAATAAAGGTGGAGGAAATAAGTGGATAACGACCGGCAGCACTTTGATTCTAAAATTGCATAAGGGAAACGTCGTATATATCATGGATGCTCATGGTTCTAATTCACAAGTGTCTGGTGGATGGACAGCTTTTGGTGGGGTGCAAGTTAGTTAAAAACAGTAATAACAGTTGTGCAAAAGTGTATTCATTGATGTGTTATTTCATCACAATACTCTATAATTTGATGTTTATTTCGTTAAATCAATTAGAATAAATAATCGCAAAAACCAACGCAAAAAAATATTCTTGGTATTTGATTTTATTTTCCCATTATCTTAGCTTAATGTCCTTCAGATTTTCCAAAGGACTTCTTAAATGTACGTATCTTGCATGTTTGATGATTACGTTTTATTAGCAACATTATGTAATCCAAACATTAAGTATTTCTTCAATTGTATTGTTACGTTTCGTCTGAAATTCTGGAGAGAGACAAAGAGAAAGAAAGATTATTTGTTTTTTTATATACGTAACGTTTCTTAGGCAGGTGTAAAATGTTGCGTTTAGCTCAGTTTCTCAAAAGGTATGTCAATAATTTTGAAAAGCTTTTTTGACAGACACAGAGTTCTCTGACTTTGCAAAAGAGAAGAAATATACATTTTAGATAAGTTTTTGTACGAATTTTATATTCGATTTTCGATTTAGGCCAGAGTTTCAAAAAAGCCTATTCGAGATGAAAGAATATATTGACAAAAGATGAATCAGTTATTACCTTATATTTCAGTGCTCATTTCAGTGCAAATTTAGCAATGACTACCTAAAAAACTAAAATACGTTAAAGTACTGTAGACATCTTTTTTCCGCGGGGTCATAATTCTGCGGAATCACAATTTCTATTTAATCCGCAGGTAGAAAATTACGCGGAATTCTTAAACTGTCACTATATGCCTTACATTAATATTACGTAGGCTTGGACAAATTCAACGGAAAGAGCCATAGCGCATTTGATAGTCACTTTCACCTACTCTAGTAGTGATTTTTTAAATACTTTATGTAACAAAAATTTTGTCATACAATGTTAGTTTATACATGCCTTAAAGCAACTCTTACAAAAATAATACAACAATTATTCATAGTTCCCTCATATGATAGTTATAAAAATCGTTCAGTTTATATGGAGAATATAGTAAATACTGAGGTACCCCCTAAACAATGACAAACTCTAGGAAAAGACCACCCTTAACCAGAAAAACAACTTCTGAATAATTTTATTTGGTTATGACTGCACCTTATTACGCTTAGATAATTTTGGTTAAAGGTGGTCTTCATATTGAAAATGTTGAAAATATGTATTTAATTTTTCTTCTAAAATTATTTCAAAATTCAACAATCTGTCTCAATTTTATCCATTTGATATTCAAGACTGCGTGGCATAGTTGTATGATTGCTGGATTGAAGATATAATGATCGTGTAATTTTTCTTCTAAAATTATTTCAAAATTCAACAATCTGTTTTAATTTTATCCATTTGATATTCAAGACTGCGTGGCATAGTGGAATGATTGCTGGATTGAAGATATAATGATCGTGAGTTCGAGTCTCACAGTGTACTATGTTATTATTTTTTTCTCCTCGTGTGCATTTTCTTATGTTTTCTTTTATAATTTTATAATACATGTATAAATAATTTTTAAAAAGACATATATAATGCGACATTACACATTGAAAGTATCTTGGGGAAAAACAGTCTTAAACTATTCTAATGACCCAAAGTCATAGCTGCTAGCCTGTTTTATTTTTTAAAATTTTCAAACAATCTTGTTTAGAATAAGAGTATTGGACAAGTAAAATTACTGTCATGCAACAAACTTGCAACTATGATAATATAACACTGGTTCACAAATGATTACATACATGTGGATTGATTTTGATTTGAAAAGGTACATGTATCTATAAATAGAAACAGGTGATTTCCTTTTAAATACTTGTGTAGGCCGAGTCGTCGGTAAGGCAGCTATGGCTCTTTGTGACCGCGTACATAGTGTAAAATAATACCATGCGGAAAAAGTACTTCTACAGTAAAATCACCATCCCAAAGAATCCTATCTATACGGTATACTAACCATGATAGTTTATGTCAACTCATGTCAGTTCAATATATGAAATATGATATCAAGGACTTTGTCGATGGTGAATATTGTTTTACATTGACTAATTTTGAAAGATTTTTAATTTAGTAGTGTGATAATTGACCGATGCGAATTTTTAAAACTTTTTGTCAAACAAAATACATGTTTGTCAAAAAAAAAATAAAAAATAAAAAGGTATAACAAAACATTTATTGACAAAGTTCTCGGGCAACATGCGTTTCGTCGGACCCTCGAGCCAAACTGTCTGCCTTCGGCCCGAGGCTAACGGCCTCAGGCAGACAGTTTGGTCCTTTGGTCCGACAAAACGCATGTTGCCCTCCAACTCATTAATAAATGTATAATATTTACAGAAAGTTTTAAAAATTCGCATCGGTTAATTATCACACTACTAAATTAAATATTGTTTTTGTTTGAAATATTTACCTTTAATTATATTTTTTTGACATACATGTATTTTGTACTGTATTCTGTGATGTAACATCAGGTCTGTCACTGTTTAACACCAACGTTTGAATATGAGATTAAACTCCGTCCATTCTGTGACGTAAGCGGTTTAACATCTCTCCGAGCGGTCCAACATCTCACTCAGCGGTCTAACATCGATTTTTTTATGCCCGCTCAGCAAAACAATAAAAATGTTAGACTTTTTTCGTATAGATTTGTAAAGGAACAAATTTTTAAAGGTACAACAACAAGCTATAACACCACCAAAAAATCCTTATTCATTTAAATATTTTTCATTATTGAATTAAAAAAAAATTCATCAAACACGTTCTTGATTTGTGAAAAGTATACCTATATTTGTTGTCTTAAACAAACTTTAAAAGATACAAGCTTGTATAATTCAAAACAAGTTGCGTTTTGCATGTAAAGAAGTAAACATGCCCCAAGGAAGGCATTTTAGACAGAAGAGGAATCTGGAAGGTCTAGATTTATTGGGATATTTATGTTTTATTTATTCATATTAACTAAAGGTTTAAGTTGGTGCACAGCTGGGTTTCACTTACTGTGTTATCAGATATCTCATGTATCTTATGGAACTTATCAAAATCGACAAATTAAGATCTTCAAGATGTCGAAAGAAAAAAAATTAACTTTAAACAAATAGATTTTCGTCCATAAAAAAATATAATCAAATAGCATCAGCAGTTGAAGAGAGTAGTTATGACATAAAAACTCCCAATGATACCTAATGTCGCAGACTCGTGAAACGAAACTTTTCCAATGTTAAATGTTTCAGACTAAATTAGTGGTGAATAAACATGATTTCATTTAGATAATATATGTATAAGAAGGGTCTTTTCAGAATTCAGAGGGATATCTCGTTAAAAAACAGGTTCTGATGGTTGTGGTATCACCTACTACATGTATTACGTGCACTTCATCATATTTTAAATTGATTTTACGTGTAATACTGTTTCTTTTTAAACAAAAACACTACTGTTCCTTCAATACATTCTAAACGCTGGGGATATTGATTTAAATACTTCTGCTTTAAAAACAACTATTTGTTAATATTCTATTTGTTGGACGGAGAAGTGGTTTAAATTAAATTAATTTATTACAGGAACAAGTATCTGCTAAACATTACTAAACTAAATCAGTCAAATAATTAATCTTAATTTTCTTTCATAATGTAAAATGAAATATTACACAAAAGACTTGAACTGTTATAAACAATGTACACACTACTTGTTTTAAATGTCTATGTCGATATCTAAATAACAGAATTGATGGTTTGTAAATGATAGACATCTCGTTTATCTAGAGTCATAATTAATTTAAAACCTGTGTTCTATATTAAACTCAAAAGAATTCCAGAAAAGGAAGTACATTTTAAAATCATCTAAATGTACAAATATAACCAAGAATTGTAAAATCCAAGTCTCAGTAAGTTTGCATGGATTTCTTCTGGAGTTTCTTCAGTTTGTGTGCCTTTACCTAACAACTTTCTATCCAGTTGTTTTCTGTAAGTAATTCATTTGTATGTATCTTACCTAAAATAAAAAAAAAATAAAATATGTCCAAAATCAAAATTCCCATTCCGTAATGGAAAAGGCTATTCAGAATTTCTCTCACAACCGAATCCCTACTCTCTTAATTCTCTTAAAGAGAACCTTAAAGACATCGCAAAAAAAAAAATTAATCAAATAGCTTTTCATGCCAAACGATATCGAACGGCATCAGCAGTAGAAGAGAGAACTGACAGTTACTTTAATTATAAAATATCAAATCCCATACATTCCTAATAAAACCCAACCTTATGATGCAAATTTTTTCCAGTGTTATATGTTTTCATTCTAAATTATTGGCTATATTAATTTCATTTAGTAGATAATTGTTAGTCCATTATTTTGACACTGAATTGACGACGGATTTTTCCATTATAACCCGATCATGACAAGGAGCACACAGCGAGTATAACCAGTCAGCAGGGGATGCTTACTCCTCCATGGCACCTGATCCCACCTCTAATATTTTAGAGGTCCGTGTTTGCTCTGCTTCTATTTTGTATTGTTTTATGGACTTGATATTGAATACTGTTCGTATCTCCATATCCTTCACGTATTAGAATTTCAGAATTCAGAGGGATTTCTCGTTATAGAACAGGTACCTGTTTTACAAAAGAACTTACGATTATCACCAAAAAGTTCAGATAATGTAAAATTTTTGAAAAATAATCGATTTTTTTTAATTGCTGACATTAAAATATATATTTTAACATTCCTTTTAAAAAGATTTAACATTTTACAGTTTAAAATTTAACGTTTTCTATTTATTGTAAATTATAAAGTTTTTAGCAGGATTAAATGTTCTTCTTGGTCCTATAAGTTCTTTTGTAAATCGGGCCTCGGATTTACTTTGGTAATGTATACTACATGTATACCGTGCACTTTATCTTTTTTCAAATTGATTTCTTGTGTGATTTTTTTTTTTACAAAAAAGAAAAACATTACTTTTTTCAATATATTTTATACGCTGGAAGTATCATTGGTTTAATTAAAAATGTCTGCTTAAAAATAATAATCTAGTGAAATTCTACAGTTGGGAAGACAAGTGGTCAAATTCATTAACTTTATTACAGGAACATATGTCTTCAAAACAAAACCATAAACCAAGTCAAATCATAATTCTGAGTAAGCATTCAAAATTTAAAAAGAAATATTACTCAAAAGACTTGAACAATTAAATAAACTGTACATAGGACTTGTTTTAAATGTCTATATGTATATTGATACTTAGATAACAGAATGGATGATTGATAAATTATAGACATGTGGTCTTTCTAGAGGCATTAGTAAATATACCTCAGGTCTTTATTCAGTCCAAAAGATTTCCAGAGAAGGAAGTAATAAAAAAAAACCTCTAATAATATGACCAAGAAATGTAAAATCCAAGTTTCAGTATGTTTACATGGATTTTCTCTGGATTGTATTTGTGAGCCTTTACCTAACAACTTTCTATACAGCTGTATTCCGTAAGTAACGCGTTTGTATGTATATAATCTAAAATTTGCAAAAGCAAAAAACAAATTCCAAAATTTGAGGCCCTACATCGTAATGGGAGGAATGATTCAGACTTTCGTTCACACCCAAAGCCTATTAACAGATTAATACTTTACAAAATTACAATAATTAACAATGTACTTTTGCAAGAAGCACTGACTTTTGCACTTGACGATTTACTTTTACATTTAAATCCTGTATTAGGTACGAGGGTACATAATTGATATTAGATAAGAAAACATTTCTAGTAGTTAGTTTGGTGTTAGGGGCACTACCCTTTGAAGATTGGGAGTAAACGTATTCTTTTTGTGATTTGAAAATATTTCCATTTCTTTTTTTTTTCTCTGTGATAACTCTTTGAAAGTCAGCGGAGTTAATTTCTTGATAATTCCACCGAAATGTAAATAAGGCAGGTCGATAGGTCAGGAGCTAAGGAGGCCTAATATGCATGCAAATCTCGTGCGCATCTGTCCCTGTGTCTGACACTGAGGAGGCCAAATATGTATGTAAATCTCGTGCGTTTGCCTATGTGTTTGACGTCAGTGGGCGAGGACTATTGAAATCGGCATGAGTCCTCGCGTAATTTAAATCTATGTCTACATTTCAAAGTCTAAATCTACAATTTATTTCACAATAAAATCGTAATATAAGGAATCACTGTCAAGTTGGTATAGTATGCCAGGGATATCAACGATAGTGGGAAACATGGGATAATTTATGCCCGTTATGCATAAATTATCCCATGTTTCCCACTATCGTTGATGCCCTGGCATACTATACTAACTAGACAGTGATTCCTTAATGACACATTTTTTTCGTTTCATTTAATGTTGAGCTAATTAAAATATTGATATCTTAAAGGAGCTTCAGTTCATTGTCCAAGTATAAAAATAAGCTGTTAACTGTAAAACTCAGCGCTTCTTGCAAAAGTCCAAAATGTTTGTTTGATTGTATGTTGTTTAACATGCTTCCCGAGAGATTTTCACCCATATGGCCCACTTGTCGTTGAATAGCTGCAATTTTTTTCCTGATTAGTATACTTGGCACTTAGGGCCATTGAGCAGTGAGGGGTCTTTTTCGTGCCAGCACCTACTGCGACACGAGACCTCTGTTTATACAGTCTCATCCAAAGGACTGGTCTCCATATCCCACAGCGGGATTTCAATATGTATATTACAAGAAAAAAATCGGAAGGAAGAACTAGCCATTCAAAGAGGACTCCCAATAATTAAGAAAAATGCATTGAAAAAGTGGGAACTGTCCCCTACTGCCCTCTTCTCCATTCTTTTCGCCAGTTTTATTTTTTTCATTGTTTTGTTAAGGAGATTTGATATATACATTAATGCTATCGTTTCAATCATTTAAGCTGATCCATGTACGAGTTACGTCACTTTGTCGGGTGAAGTCAAGAGATCTTCTGCCTACATTTTACCAAATGCTTCATCGACTGCCATCTGTGACACTTTCCTTGTGGAGCAATGGTACAGAATAAACAGTACAGTGGGTAACGATATCGTACAGAAATGTCAAAATATGACCCACTGTGGCACAATGTTCCCATTATGGATGGATGGTAAGTTAATTCATGTAAAGAATTAATAATTGCATTTTTATGGTCTGGTTATTATGGCTTATATTATTTTAAAGGCAATTTCTAGTGAATACAGTTAAACAGAATGTAATTCATATTTGAATCAAAATAGACGTTAAATATCGCTTATTAACATGTACAATTAATGTACGATTGAATTCACTCAGGAACGTTGCCTCTTGTTTCTGACGGTGAAGTGGATCGGATGGTATGTCAAAGTGGTATTTCTGGATGTTGTGAGATTTCACTTACCATAAAAGTTCGTAATTGTGGAACATTTTACGTTTACTTTCTCAGAAAACCGTCTGGATGTCCTGTATCTTATTGTTTTGGTAATTATGCAATAACACAGTAAATAAGAATGATTCTTCATGAATCCACCTTCTTTGAATTATAACATGTAACACATTTAAAGAGAACTATGAAATCGATTTTTAAAAACTCTTTACAGGTACACAGCCTATAAACTCAACAGATAAAACAACTATACAAACAACAGATAAAACAACTATACAAACAACTGATGTAACAACTATACAAACAACAGATGCCTATACTACTAGTAATTAGAAAAATTAAAAAATAATTATTAAATCATTTATGAAAATATTCATCAATTGACAGCTTCTATCTTTTTTTTTATAAGAATGCATAATGATTTTGAAAAATCAGAATTCAATGTTTGATACTAGTTTTTTTTCCATCATTTAGATATTTAACTTGAATTAATTGTAGAAAAAAAAAGAATGAAAAATCATTGTCTTACATTTCTGTAAGTGTTTTTTCTTCAAACAGGTTTTATACAACCAACAACAAAACCGAACGAGTCATCAAAAAGCATTGCAAAAGGTAAGTGTCCATAGTGTTTCATTAATTGAGTGTTATAAATTTAAGCTAAAAGACAGAGGTGACAACTCGAGGGTACTAGTATTAATTTTATGATACAGTATTTAGGAGGTATACACATGAGCAATATAACGCATTAAAGATATGAATTGTATTAAGTATAAAACAGCTTTAATTTATTTTTGGCTTAAGTCAATTCTTTTGTCAGCATATCATATTTTTAGATGTTGATTCTGGCAGTAATTATGTCGAGATTGTCTTTATTGTACTTGGAGTTGTGATGGGAGTCCGCTTGCCTGTCATCGTTATAGTGTTTTATATCTGGAATCGTCAGTAAGTCATTGATTTTTTTTTTACTTCTTTACAACAAGTTTGTTATAGTGGCCGTACATTATTGTACCAAGTCTTGTATATTTCTACACATTTTTTTTAAATCTTCAACTTAATATCATATCATCAACAATACACAAATACAAATGACATCGTACTTTTAATTCCGTTTTTAAATGTTAAATTTGATTTTCTTTTTAATGTGATAAATTTTCAAGTCAGGTACCGAAAAACAAAAATGTGTTTCCATACTTTGTAAAAATTTAATTCAAATTAGATTGAAATTAAATTAAGTACAGTGTTTTACCGTTTTGAATTAAAGTTTATTTAAGCGCCATAAATGCCACCTTTTTCGACCTGTTTTAAAAAAAGGAAAAAAAATCTACGACAAAAAAGAATTCATGCTTGAAGTTTCAATACCATTTCCTTCAATACGTTTCTTCCCTTCAAATGACAAAATATACACATAAGAATGTTGCTTTGTTTTTTTCATTCAGAAAAAAGCAGTCGAGGGTTAATACATTACACAATAATCACTCAAATGAAGGAGAAAACTACCTGCCATCTGAAAATGCTTACCAAACATCAGAAATGAACACCAATGAAAGTGAAAACTACTTATTTGCTCCTGAAAATGTTTCAAGAACACCGGAGAATCCAAATCTGCCTCGAGAGGAAATAGCCCTGTCAATGGTTGATGTCTCCAGTAGCATATTAAATTTACCTAGATGCATTGTGCCTAGGAAGCAAAGAATTCGAAAATCATTATTATGAATAGAGTCTTAGAATGAAAATACTATTTCCATTAACCAAAGTACATCTAAATAAATGAATTCATATATGATAATTGTTTTGTTTCTCATGACTTCTTTTATCACATATACTTTGTATCAACCTGTCGGTGTATTTAGGAGTAGAAGAAGAGACTCTTTGCAATTAAGACTACTGGTTTTGCTTACAAAATTTGAAAATGTTTGATGAATGTTTGAACTCATTCTGAAATTTATCATATGAAGGCACTTAAAAAATAAAAAGGTCGAGAGATTCAGTGAAACTCGTAGATGAAGTATTACAGTACACAAATAAACTTTGTAAAATTAATTCCTGAAAACAAAATGATCCTTCATAATTTAAAGCTAACTTTGCTTAAATATTTTGAAAACTTTAGTAGCTTATATTTTACATTTGCTCGCAACTCTTTATTTAAAGCCAACTGTCAGAATTTTTTAGCAAAAACAGCAATCCTCTTATCTCTGACATAATTTCTCCCAATTTTTATCTTTTTAAAGAATTCTATCAAACATTAAAAAGTAAAGTTTTATTCAAAATGCTGGAAAAAATAAGGCTGATCCGAAATACTATGATTAAAAAGGATAAAGAAAGAATTAACATTTTAAATTAATAATTGAACATTATAAATAATCAGCATAATAAGTTTAGCAATTAAAGATTTTAAACATATCATGTAGCAAACATTAGATCCATAATTTAGAAAGAAGTTGAAATGTGAGATTGTCTTCACATCACAAACGAAAGGCAATTTTTTTTTTCGAAAATCTTGCACTGTTTCGTAAAAAACATTAAACTGATAACGGATACGCTTTGTAAAAGCACATTGAATTTCAATATCTGCATGGCCTCCATTTGCAGCAAAAACAGGAAAATAAGGCGCCTCATCCTCCTTACATGGTTTCGTGTCTCAATCATGGTGATCTGGTTCCAGCCACCCTTCAGGGTTTCGTGTCTCAATCATAGTGATCTGGTTCCAGCCACCCTTCAGGGTTTCGTGTCTCAATCATGGTGATCTGGTTCCAGCCACTCTTCAGGGTAGTGTCTCAATCATGGTGATCTGGTTCCAGACACCCTTCAGGGCAAGGGTCAGATCCGCTACATTAATTACTAACGTTCTGTCGTTGTTTTAAACGAAAACCAAGAATGTCTCAAACGTGGTAAAAAGTGAAAAATGTGGTGATCAAGCATTACAATTCAAGATCTCAACAATCTTATGATGAAGGACAGTTTGTGTGCGTCGTGCATCGCGCGGAAAGGTATTGTCTTGCAGGAAAATGCTCGCATTTCCTCGTCGTAAGAAGAAAATAACATCATTGACGACGATATCGTCATAAAATCTCCACAAATTTCGAGTTATTTATTGTCACAATGTCACTTTAAATAACCCTGTTGGATTATTCCACACCAAACCATTACTATTCCGCTAACATAACGATCACCTTGGATGGTTTTTCCAGGATGTATTTTTCATTTCATATAAAATTTTCCATCTTCAAAATCGACGTTAAAATATGATTAACAGTGTATCTGTCAACAAAATTTCGTAACATTTCCGTTGATTCAACGACGACCAGTGTTGATCATGCGAGATATAATTGAAATGTTGATGAAATTGAGAAAGTGTGCTGCTTTGAGAGGTCTTTGAGCTCAAACATTTGATATACTTACATGTAGCCTGTTTTCTAAACTTTGTCCGCAACTGAAGAAACAGTCATAAAACGATTACGTCCCGACGTTGTTAGAATAAAATGATCTTGTCTAACCGTCGTTTATCGTGGATGTCATGAGCGCTGCCAATTACTAACGTATTCAGTTATCCGGATTCGGTTCGAAAGTCGACATTTGGTGGACAGATGCAAGTAAAAGTGTTCAGTGGCATCAAGTTAAAAAAGAAGTTTGTTGCGCTTATCTCTATATTTTTAACTAGAAACATAACAAAATATAAGAAAAATATTTTAAAGTTATACCAAAGGAAAAACAATTGCTAAACTTATTTTGCTTAAGTATATTATACAATTATATATTCACCATTTCACTTTATTTAAATATATATACAGACATACATGTATGTATCGTTAACGTTTATATATTTTCAAGTAAAATTTATATCAGCAATGCAACCATAATTTTATATTTTTATCTTTCTTAAAAAGTTGAAACTTAAGTATATATTATATATCTCTTCCAATTGGCAATTTTGTTTACTGCAAAGGATGAACAACTCTTAATTTGTCTTAACTTTTTTCTTAAAATTCAAAAAAACCATCTCTTCAAGGTTTGTTAATTAATGGCCCATTCTTCACTTTATCAAAAACCTGTTCTAAAACACTTATTTGAAATGATGAAATTTTATTTTTTAAAGTTGAACAAAATATAGCTTTATTGGTAAAAGTATATTACAGAAATTGCAGACTGACATGTTTTCACTCAAATATATTTCCAGTTTTAAACATTTTTACCTGCATTAATGCAATGTTACATAATTTGCACAACTATAATTGCCAATGCAGTATGAATGCCGACTTCGAAATGTCTATCAATGCCTGCAATGGCTGACTTCACGGTCAGTCATTGCTGGCATTGGCCAACTCATCAATTAATTAACGCAGGTAGAGGCAGACTTCTAAGGCAGTCAATGCAGGTATTGGCCGACTGTACAAACAATCAATGTACAGCAACTGACGAACTTCATAGTCATTCAATGCAAACATTGGCAAACAACACAGAAACTCAAATGCAGACATTTTCTGATTACCATTTAATGCTGTTATTTATTTTTTTTTCTGGAAGTACTGAAAACTGCATAGAAACATTGATATACAGTAAATGAAGAAGGTACATGGATCAGGAGGACAATGTTCTGATACTAAAAACGATTGTTCAATTTTTGATTTTTTTTTTTACAATTCTATCTTTGCAAATAAATTGGCTACAACTACAGTATCATTACTATATTGGTAATTGCATCGGCATACAGGACCAGATTTATCATTTGCATAATACTGAAGATGCAATTTTTCTTGAAATTAAAACAAATCAGCCATACATCTTGTTTGTCTTGCACATAATGTGAAATTACACTATGATGAGATAAAATTACTTTCACTCATGAATGTAACAGTATACAAAGTCATACCTTGCCTCAAGACCATCAGCTGAGAACATACTGAAGTCATTTTTTTTTTATAAATCAGTTAAACTTTTGAAATAGATCTTAAAATAAAACAAATTTTCAAGCTATATATGTATTAAGATATTTATCTTGCAAGTTTTAAAGCATTTTCATTGAGCAATAATTAAAAAATAAAAGATTTAAATTTTGAGTTGAGTTGGGTTTTTTTCTTTAGTTTATGGTCTTGGGCCCTTATAACAAGGCAGAGTACAAAGTGATCCGGAATTTCCTTCATTGATCCAAAGTTTAATACGTTTTTTTTTAAATAAATATACTATTATGTGCTCTTAAATACTAAAACTGATGAACCTGAAGCACATTTGCAGCTCTGTTCTGCAGCATGTTAAATAATAAAGAGGGTGTGTGTGTATAGAGTCTTTATTACAAATGCCAAATGAGATTACATATTTTACAATTTCAGAATGCAGCAGAAGGTGGGGCCTTAAAATTTGTAAACCACATTTTGGAGCCAAAAGTTATTTTGATAAGGATAAGGCTAATAGCCGTAACTAATGGGCTCTTTAGTATAAAACCCGGAAAATCCCTTTGGGACCCATGGATTCACAAAAAATACTGAAAAATAAATATACGCAATTTTGTACGTATTTAGCTCACATAAATTCCTTTATATACATAAATACACGTAATATATTAAACAGTGTAAAAAACGTAAAAAAAAAAAATGAACTAAAAATTGTTTTTGGGAAGCCTCGATATTTATAGATTTTTTTTAATCCTAAATGTGAATTTGCTGGACCATATTCAAATAAAAAATGTATTACATTAAAGTTTTAAAACTTATGTTTCCACTAATATTGTAGCAAATGTACAGTTAATGTTTTATTTTGAATTCCCTGAAATTACATCTGAAATTTGATAACTTTCTCTTTTTAATTTGATTAATTGCAATGATGAACATTGAAGAAATACCATAGGTAACATTAATATCTGAATTCAGAGACAATTTTAATTACTCAACTGAGCTGATTTCCAGAGTTGATTAATTTTAATGATGAACATTGAAGAAAAAACCATAGGTAACAAATATATCTGAATTCAGAGACATTTTTAATTAATTTCCAGAATTGGACTACCTTAAACGATATTGAATACATGTACATGTAAGTCAGTGCTGGCTTCAAAATAATTCTAAATTACTAGTTATATTTTCTCATACATGAAAGTTATATTTTCTCATACATGAAAATAACATCCCGTCATTAAATTACTTATACACTGGACCTTTGTCATTTTTCATCAGGAGGCAGTGATCCAGTTACTTATGATCAGATGGACCTGAAATCATTATTGTACGATGGCCGATATGAGCCGTCAAAATACAAGTAAGAGTAGCTTTATTATGTACGTAGAATCAATGGCAAAACACAAGAAGTAGTAATAGTAATCTATACATGTACAAATCTTGAGACAAAATACACTCGAGACTACTTAACATTCCTTAGATTTATTTGGAAGATTATTTGTAAACTTAGAAGGAACAAAATCAAAAACGTGTATCTGATTTTCTTCTATTTTGTTAAATAAATGTTGTGTACCTTTCTTCAATTGATCACAAAATGCAGCGAGTTTTTTTTTTATTTTCGTCTTTGATCTAATCAACGATAACGACATTCACGACAACAAAATCTTAACCTTCATTCATAAGCCCCAAGATGCTGGTTAAAAATTCCAGAAACAAGAGATCTGCATCTTTTTTATTTCTTTTGCCGCTAGATGAGAATCTGTTTCTTGATGATCTGTGTAAGAAATGTGTTTATTTTTTCACATTGGCGGATCCAGAGAGGGGTGGGGTCCAGTGGTTGAAACCCCCTTTTATTTTTTGTCAAGTGGAGAGAGAGAGAGAGAGAACGTTTTCCGAGAATACATGTACTAGTAAATATTTGTACGTCTAACTTATGTATTGAAGAGATAGATTCTCACACATTTAGTTTCCTCAATTCACCTTCACTGTGTTTTTTTAATGAGAGAATGGTAGAAAATATTCTTCTCATTTTTATATATTTTATGTATGATATGTAACATGCGATGCTTAATTTGATATTAGATTCCCGCGATCTTGGTTGCGTTGGCTATATACATGTATGTACCGTGTTTTGATTATATCTTTTGAAGAAACTAACGTGTAACTCTTTATTTTAAACCCCACCCGCACCCCACCCCAAAAACGTTTTTCAAATTCTAAAAAAAATCCTTTGTACTCTTCGGAAATGCTGCAAATCTATTCAATTTTAAGGCTTCAATAGTTTTTGAAATGTGTTTATTTTTTATTTGGACTGGGGGTACGTTTTCAAAGAAAAAAAGGAAGTAAAACAAAGATAATGTTTACCACAACCTTAGATCTTTCCATAATTGTGTGTCAATCTTTGCTTGAGAGTTTGTAGGGGGGGGGGGGTGGTTAGAGGGAGACAACCCTGGAACCCCCTTTCAAAAATGGCTGGATCCTCCCCCTGTTTCATACTATACTTGCCCTCTTTCCATATTACCTTTTCTTCATTATTTTTTTTCTCATTGGAACGGAGAATCATTCCGTAGATTTGTGAAAGCATAGACGGTAAAACACCAGTTTCTGTTCTTTTTTTTAATTGAGAATGGGTAAATACATGTAAATGATATATGCCAATGCTTTTAATGATATTTAAAACAGCAACACTGATTTTACCTTTACATATATTGTCAGCGATCTAATCTGTCGGTTTTTTCCATCATTAAATTAAGGCATATTTTATGAGAGTCGTTATTCAGATTTCATAGTAAATGAGCTGCATTTTATGTAAAACGTTATGTATTTCCTCTTTCTATTTTTTTTTCTCGTTCCGAGTAAAAAGAAATATGGATACGGCAGAGCATAAAATTAAAAATAAACACATTTCTTGCACATATCATCAAGCAACATATTTTCATCGGGCTAGAAAAGAAATAATAAAAATGCAGCTTCATTGTTTCTTGAATCTTTTATCAGTATTTTGGGGCCTACGAATGAAGGTTAAGATTAATAATTTTGTTGTCGTGAAAGTTAAAATTAAAAAAAAAAACACAGACGGATAAAAGGCGAAAATAAAAACAATCTTGCTGAATTTTGTTAATCAACTGAAATTAGGTGCACACCATTTATTGAGCAACTAAAAATGAGGGGAATAGGAGAAAATAGAGGGAAAAATCAGCAACACATGTTTTTTGATTTTGTTTCTTCTAAGTTTACAGATAATCTTCCCAATAAATCTAAGGAATGTTAAGTAGTCTCGAGTGTTTTTTGTCTCAAGATTTGTACATGTACAGATTACTATTACTACTTCTTGTGTTTTGCCATTGATTCTACGTACATAATAGAGCTACTCTTATTTGTATTTTGACGGCTCATATCGGCCATCGTATTATTGACATTGGTACCGTTTTCCACATTTTTACTCTATCGATATCTGTCAAGGACCAGAGGAACACATGCAATAGTGATGTTCGTCCTTTTGTCTGTCACTCGTCTACTGTTTAAATCTGAATTCAGTAAAACTTGGCACAAGTACAAAGGTCGAGTACACTAAAATACATAAATCTGTATATCAGCTTTTGATTTCGACAAAAAAATAGAATATATAATTAACACTGTGCCGGATAATTATGCCACTTCAAAAGTGGCATTTTGGCGCCCGTCAAATTCTCATTTCACATAAAAATCATGTATACCAAGTGGTAGACCATCACTCACAGAGTTCATAACTACCTTTGTTACAGGTAAATCTCACCTGTCAGGTGAGATAATCACCTTTCAACAAAAAATTCCTATGGGAAAAATAAAGTTCCTATAGGAAAAATAAAATTCCTGAGGGATATTATCAAAATCCTGCAGGATTTTTAAATTTCCTGTAGGATATTTAAGTAATCCTACAGGAATCTAAATTACTATGGGAGAATTCAATCTCCTGTAGGAATACAATTTCCTATGGGAGAGAGAAAAATCCCTTAGGAAAAATATATTCTATAGGATTTCTTAAATTCCTGTAGGATTCTCTTTTTCAGTCAGAAATTCCTGTAGGACATTTTTTCACTTTTGAATTATTTACCTGCTCCCATGGGAGAAAAATATCCTGTAGGAAATTTTAAATTCCTATAGGATTTCTTCTTTTTCTTAATGAATTTGATTCAAATACATTTAGCTACAGCAAAAAATCAGCAATATACCTTATATTGTGTCAAAAGAAAGAATCACTTTGAAAGAATATAGATGAAAACACACATTTACAACTGAATATTGATAAATAACATTTTGCAGCTGACCAATTATTAATTCACACCTAATGAAAACAAACAGCCATCATAACTGTCAAATTTTAAAAAGAACCCCAGAAAGTTTCATATAATGTTTCCCTAGCAACAATGTATTCAGTTTTTAATGCCTACTTAATAAATCAGTAATGAACAAATTCCAGGATATTTTTTATTTTTGCAATGTTTTCATACTGTGTCTTCAATACCAAAAATATGATAATCTATAATCCACAGTGGCAAGACTTGCTACCATAATGTATAGGACTTCCAACTACCTTTAATAATTTAATCAATATGAAATTATTGTGTTACTGCCTGTCTTTCATACTTTTCATAAGGTATGTGCATATTGAACTGTAGGCCTATTAATAATTCACTTAAATAATTATCAGATTTTATGTTCAATTTTAACATGCTTATAAACAATTTATATCACTGAATATACTTGTTTAACTCTACAAGTAACACAAGATGATAGATACTCAAAGAAATAGTGGCTGCTAAATATTTTTTTAGCTTACCTGTTACATAACTTTAACTATAATTATCATTTCTAGGAGTAATCGGGATGTCTGTCCGTTCGTCCGTCCGTCTGTTTAGCTGTCGGTATCTAATTGGCATGTAGAATAATATGATGCATTGATCATGTTGATACTTACACTTGAACTTGCACTGTTACAGACTTGAATATGCATCCGATTGTGATGTTAATGAACTAATTCAGGCATATTAAACCAATATCTCAAAAAAGTGAGTATAAACGAGACTTCATTGATTTAAATGTACGTGAATTAATCCGTAGTTTTCGTACTTTGAGCTGTCTTACAATCTTTGACATCATTCACTTCTGCCTGTCTTTCTCCGAAAACTAAGCGTATTTCAGACCTTGATCGGTAACAGATCGATTCGTCCCCAAATGAGTGGATTCACCCCCAGACGTTTCGCTCCATTTCAATGCAAGCTAATAGCTGTTCAAGAATGGATATTTTAAAGTGTTTTTCCTGAGAAGCACATTCCTCTTGCATGTTCGTTAATTTTCAAACCAAGGGATTAATTGTCAATGTATTTTTTCAGGGGTTGGGTGCAATATGAACTTTCATTCCAGTTCTCGGCTATCCGCAAAATGATATTTATAAGAAAGACGTTATTTATCATCAGTGCCTGTAGGACATTTTTTCACTTTTGAATTATTTACCTGCTCCCATGGGAGAAAAATATCCTGTAGGAAATTTTAAATTCCTATAGGATTTCTTCTTTTCCTATATGAATTTGATTCAAATACATTTAGCTACAGCTTAAAATCAGCAATATACCGTATATTCTGTCAAAAGAAAGAATGACTTGAAAAATATAGATGAAAACACACATTTACAACTGAATATTGATAAATAACATTTTGCAGCTGACCAATTATTAATTCACACCCATTGAAAACAAACAGCCATCATAACTGTCAAATTCTAAAAAGAACCCAAGAAAGTTTTATATAATGTTTCCCTAGCAACAATGTATTCAGTTTTTAATGCCTACTTAATAAATCAGAAATGAACCAATTTCAGGATTTTTTATTTTTGCAATGTTTTCATATTGTGTCTTCAGTATTCCAAAAATATGATAATCTATAATCCACAGTGGCAAGACTTGCTGCTACCAAAATTTATAGGACTTCAAACTACCTTTAATCATTTAATCAATATGAAATTATTGTGTTACTGCTTGTCTTTCATACTTTTCATAAGGTATGTGCATATTGAACAGTAGGCCTATTAATAACTCATTTAAATAATTATCAGATTCTATGTTCAATTTTAACATGTTTATAAACACAATTTATACCACTGAATATACTTGTTTAAAAACAGTAATAACAGTTGTGCAAAAGTTTATTTACCGATGTGTTATTTCATCACAATGCTTTATAATTTGATGTTTATTTCGCTTCATCAATTAAAATAAATAATCGCAAAAACCAATCAGGTATACTTCATGAAAGATAATTTCTTCTTTGTTGGCAAAAAATATTCTTGGTACAGTGTGTGTTTGATTCAATTTTCCCATTATCTTAGCTTAATGTCCTTCAGATGAACAAACGGACTTCTTAAATGTACGTATCTTGCATGTTGGATGATTATGTTATTAGCAACATTATGTAATCCAAACATTAAGTATTTCTTCAATTGTATTGTTACGTTTTCTCTGAAATTCTGGAGAGAGACAAAGAGAAAGATTATTTGTTTTTTTATATACGTAACGTTTCTTAAGCAGGTGTAAAATTTTGCGTCTAGCTCAATTTCTCAAAAGGTATGTCAATAATTTTGAAAAACTACTTTGACAGACACAGAGTTCTCTGACTCTGCAAAAGAGAAGAAATATACATTTAAGATAAGTTTTTGTACGAGTTTTACTTTCAATTTTCGATTTAGGCCAGAGAATTTAAAAAAAGCCTATTCGAGATGAAAGAATATATTGACAAAGATGAATCAGTTATAACCTTATATTTCAGTGCTTATTTCAGTGCAAATTTAGCAATGAAAACGTAAGCGACTACCTAAAAAACCAAAATACGTCAAAGTAATGACATCTTTTTTTCCGCGGGATCATTCTGCGGAACCACAATTTCTTTTTAATCTGCAGGTAGAAAATTACGTAGAATTCTTAAACTGTCACTATATGCCTTACATTAATATTAAGTAGGCTTGGACAAATTCAACGGAAATTTTTGACCGCATACAAAGCGTAAAATAATACCACGCGGAAAAAGAACTTCTACAGTGAAGTCACCATCCCGAAAAATCCTATCTATACGGTATACCTAGTACTAATCATGATAGCTTATGTCAACTCATGTTAGTTGTATATGAAATATGATATCAAGGACTTAATCGATGGTGAATATTTTTTGACATTGACTAATTTTCGAAATGTTTAATTTAGTAGTGTGATAATTGACCGATGCGAATTTTAAAAACTTTTTGTCAAACAAAATACATGTTTGTCAAAAAAAAAAAAAAAATAAAATAAAAGGTATAACAAAACATTTATTGACAGAGTTCTCAGGCAACATGCGTTTTGTCGGACCCTCGAGCCAAACTGTCTGCCTTCGGCCCGAGGCTAGCGGCCCCAGGCAGACAGTTCGGTTCTTGGGTCCGACAAAACGCATGTTGTCCTCTAACTCAGTCAATAAATGTATGATATTGACAGAAAGTTTTAAAAATTCGCATCGGTTAATTATTAAATATTGTTTTTATTTGAAATATTTAAGTAAGTAGTGCGATAATTAACAGATGCGAATTTTAAAACTTGTTGTCGTTATTATACATTTATTGAAGGAAATACATGTGCAAAGTGGTTCTTGAGAAGAGGAAATTTAAAAGTTGCCATTAATTTTTTACTAATACATAATTATCTCCCCTTGGAAGAAGGGCGTGGCCTTTCATTTGAACAATCTTGAATGCATTTCACCTAAGGATACTTACGCTAGTTTAGTTGAAATTGGCCCAGTGGTTCTTGAGAAGAAGATGACAAATGTGAAAAATTTAAACGACAACGACAACAACGATAGACAACGGACAAATTTTGATCAGAAAAGCTCAATAGACCCTTCGGCTGTTTATAGGAGGCCATTGTCGCATGGAATCCTGGAAGCCAAATAATTTTGGGTTGGTTGCACAGATAAAAATGCTTGACGAATAAACAGATTTTAATTCTATTTTTTTGTTAAATGAAAACCGCTATTCTGTCTAAAAATGTCTGGGTATGTGGTTGAAGGAATCTTATTAGATTGCTTTGGTTTGATAAAACAAATATGGAAAGGGTACTCTGGGAGTAATAGTTTATGGTTCCTTAGCAGGAAACTGTTTCCCTCGGCGGTCTCCCCGCCTCGTGAAATATTTTCATCCCTCAAGAAATCAAAAAAATGTTATTTACCTCATACCCATTCCATATCTGTATACTGTTAGCTTAGACTCAGAGTAATAACCAAATTCTAAATGATGCCATATTCTTATTCAAACCACTGAATAAATTGTTCTTACACTTATGACCGACAAATATACATTAATTCTTGAACAATATTTACCTTTGTTATCTGATGAAAATGTTTTATATGATAGGTCAACTCAAGAATAGTTGAGAGATGATGTCACACAGTAAAAATAATCATAAAAAGAAAATGCACAGTTTCCAAATTTCATTCAACACAAGAGCTTTCTGGATTAAATAATCCCTTTAGGTGTACATCAACACAAGTGTCTTCTAGGTTTAATAATAAACCTGGTTCTCTGAAGTTTGTTATGGTCATTTGTGCATTTTTTCTTGTTAAGTATAACTTGGTTTCCATGCATGTCCACCAAACACGCACTTAATTTTATAATGTTCATTTTCTGATAGTTTGATTAAAGAAAATTACGATTAATAGGAATTATCCCTTTCTTAGAGGTCTTAAATAGTAAGACAAAGTTGAAAAGATACAGGCTTTGACGGACTTTTTCTTAATTTTTCTTTATTTTCTTTTGCATTTTAACAAGTAATTATGCCTCAAAGAAAACAGCAGAATAAAAGGGGGATATACAAAAAATGATGAAACGCAAGAGACAAGATATCAAGGATTATTGTGTAGCTTGTATAATCTTCAAACAAACCTTATTAAACAGACCCGTGATGTGATCACTTGCAATTATAATCATTATTAAATATGTTTCCAGTTTAAATTATTGGTTCAATAGTTATAATTTCTTTTAGATAATATATAAGAAGTATTTAAGAATTAGAAAAAAAATTCTCGTTACAGAACAGGTTCTGATGACCTAGGTAAAATCTACTTTACCTCTTTATCATAGTTTACATTGATTTTCGCCATGGTAATACAGTGTATGTCTTTTATAATTAGCAAAACAACTGTAACTATCATATATTCCGTACGCTGGATAGATAATTGGCTTAATTACATCTACTTTAAAAAAATTAGTTGCAATTCTATCCGTCGGAAAAATGTTTGGTCAAATTTCATTAGTTTATTCGTAAAACAAATGTCCACTATGCACAACAATAACCAAATTTTTCAAACAACTTTCAAATGATTATCTTAAGTTTTTATAATGTTAATAGAAATATTTGACAATTGATTCAAACTATGTAACTTACTTATACACATGACTTGTTAAATGTCTATATTGATTTTTAAATAACAGAATTGATGTTTTATGAAGAATAGACATGTCGTCTATCTAGTGTCATAATTAAATGTTACCTCTGGTCTACATTCAGTCTAAAAGTATTCCAGAAACGGAAGTAAAGTCATCTAATGATATGACCAAGAAATGTAAAATCCAAGTTTCAGTATGTTTGCATGGATTTTCTCTGGATTAAATGTGTGTGCCTTTATATAACAACTTTATATCCACTTATATTTTGTAAGTAACATCTTTGTATATATTCAACCTTAAATTTATAAAACAAAAATACAAAGAAAATTTAATAAAAAGTTTTTCGTAATGGGAGGAATGATTCAGACTGTCTTTTACAACCAAATCCTATTAATACTTTACCATAATACCATGATTTAACAAAAAGTATATTGCATCAAAAAATGGGAAGGGGGGGGGGGTCAGCCATTCAAAGACGATTCTCAATAGAAACAAGTAAGAAAAGGTGCATTGAAAAAATAGGGGACATTCCCCTACTGCCCCCTCCCAATTCTTTGCGTCAGATATGTGTTTTTTGCATTGTTTTGTTAAGGAGATTCGATACATACATTGATACTATCGTTTTAATCATTAAAGCTGATCCGTGTACGAGTTACGTCACTCTGTTGGGTGAAGTCAAGAGATCTTCTGCCTACATTTTACCAAATGCCTCATCGACTGCCATCTGTGACACTTTCCTGGAGGAGAAATGGTACAGAATAAACAGTACAGTGGGTAACGATATCGTACAGAAATGTCAAAGTATGACCCACTGTGGCACAATGTTCCCATTATGGATGAATGGTAGGTCAATTCATGTACAGGTGTAAGGATTTGATAACTGCTTATTATTTATTATTATTTAAAGGGCAAATTTTAATGAATAAGGTTAAACAGAATGCAATTTAAATTTAAATCAAACTAGACGTTTAACATTACCTATTTACAATTTAATTGAGTCATATTTGAATTCTCTTAGGAACGCTGCCTCTTGTTTCTGATGGTGAAGTGGATCGGATGGTATGTCAAAGTGGTATTCTTGGATGTTGTGAGACTTCACTTGCCATAAAAGTTCGTAATTGTGGAACATTTTACGTTTACTTTCTCAGAAAACCGTCTGGATGTCCTGTTTCTTACTGTTTCGGTAATTATGAAATTTTATATTAAAATACTATGAATCTACACGCTTTACACTTCTTTTTGAGTTAAATGAAAATCATATTTTTTTCGTGGGGTCAGATTGTCAAGGTTGGGGGAAAATGTTGGTTTGTGGGGACTTGATTTCATGGTTGGAAAATGTTAAGTAGTAATGCATAAGAAATTCTAAATTTTGTGGTTGTCATAAATTTGGGGGCCTCCCCGTGCCTCGAAAACAACGAAAATTAGACCCCCACGAAAATAAGAGATTTCTCAGTATTTACACTTTTGAGAATTTAGAGAAACAACTAAATCTATTTTAAAACTCATTACAGGTACACAGCCCATAAACTCAACAGATGAAGCAACTACTAGTTTACAAACAACAGATGAAACAACTACATGTATACATATAACAGATGCCTATACTACTGGTAACCATGAAATTAGATAAATGAAATGTACCTTATAAATTAATTATGAAAATCTTAATCATACTGCTTTCATCAAAATTCATTTAATTCATAATTTTAAAAAAAATTGAAAAATATGTGTGTTTGGCAACAAATTGTTTCAGAAAGTACAATATGTGTAGAATATGCACAAATTTCATTATTTTCTTTATTATTTTAACAATATACTTTTGAGATTATGGAGAAAGAAGAAAAATCTAAATAATAGTATTTAAGATAAAATTTTTCAGGTACGCAGCATCTAAATTTAACATCTATAGAATCAACGGAACAAACAACAGATTTCTACACATCAGGTGGTATGTGACCTTGTTTGTTATTAGAATTATTGTTTTTCAAGTAAATTTCGTCTTTATGGAACCAGCACTTAGCAAGAATGCAATTTATTTGAAAAAAGAAAGTCATTTTAATCAGAATATAAAACATTTCATATTAATTTCACCGTCTTTTAAGAAAATAATATAGTATTTAAAAAAAAAATAATTATATTATTATACCCGCCTGTCAGATATACTATCCACATCTAAACCAAACAAGTTATCCAGAAACTCAGGTACATTGCATTGTCGCATTAACGAAACGACTGGATAAAACTGAGTAAAGGCGCATTTACATGTAAAATTAAAAAATGTGAAATGTATGTCTTGGTAACTAAAAAAGAGTCTTAACCGATCGTAGAGGAAAAAAATCTTATTTTGGTATTATATTTAAATTTGGAAGAAAGAGGGCGTCTACATTACAAGAACTAAAACAGTGCATAGTGCAATGCAAATCAAATATTGTTTTTCCTTTATTTTGGGGATTTGAATAATGCATTTATGGGTAATGATTATTTTTTTCAGATTCTGATGCTGATGGAAAAAAAAATTTGTGGGCAGTTCTTGGGGTTGTAGCAGTAGTAGTCATATTGTCTATAATAGGCATTTATATGTGGATTCGTTTGTAAGCTATCGTTCTTTTTGTGATATACATTATTATTAACTAAAAGCAATACACGAGCAATCCACTGGTATTTTTGCACATGTTTCGAAAGTTATTATTCTAAAGTAAGTATTATTTGAAAACTCTAAATTGCCTTTTTCTCCCTCATAGAATTTTGACTGAATTTATAAAATATAAAAAAAAGGAACATAATTAAAATATATTACTCTTTGGTCTTTACTTTTACTATCGAACCTTATCATGTAGATCTGAGAATACAAATTTTACTTTTCCTTTAAGTTTAATCTTTGTTGTGCAGCATATCGTCCGATATGTTATGAATTAGGACGCATCCATTTGCATTCCCCCGGTTAAACTTAACAAAAATGTCACAAATGATTAGGCCTACTGCATTTGGCACCTGATCCCACCTCTGATGTTTGCTCTGCTCCTGTTTTGAATTGTTTTATGAACTTTTGATCTTGAATACTGTTCGTTATTTCCATATTTTTCATCCTATATGTTTAGAATTTACAATTTTTTAAGTTACCATTTAAGAACGTTTGCTGCATTTTTTCCTTTATTCAGACGGAAGTCGTCAGCGGTAGGGGTTTCAGAATGTAAGCCATGTGAAGATCAACCAAACACTGGTGAGAACCATGCTTCTTTTCCAGCAACTAATATTACTTTCTCAACTACTGAAAATAGTTACCAGTCTTTGGAAGAAAAGGGAAAAACAGATACAGCGGCAATGGATAATGAGAAAACTGCCTCATCTAAGAACAATGTTTTACCTAGCGTGTTGATTGGCATTAACATAAAACCACGACAAAAACGTATTAAATAAATAATTTTTTTCTGTTTTAGTTTCCGCTTTAATACATTATAAGTAAATTCTGTGTTTAAAAATATACTTTGCATATATATAGAATAAAATACGTGAACAAGAGTGTTAAATATACACCCTTATGGTTTATCATAAAAGCTACTTATATTTCGGTTGTAGATATTTCCGTTCCTTAAATTATGATCATACTTATAATGGCAGCTTCTTTAATTCAGTATCACATAACATTAAGTAAAACTGTTTGGAATGGGATACAATCATGAAACAAAGCTATATTAACCATGGTTCAAATCAACGAAAAAAACGAGCTTACAAAGTGTTTAATCTATGAAATTCCGATACCTGTGTTTCAAACAACTTTAAATTTTGACTATATAACAGTTTCTTTTATCCCAAACTGACAGCTTGTCATGACAGGATGAAAAGCTATGTTCAGCTTAAAAATTATTTATGTCACATTATAACATTGACTTGACCAAAGGATTTGATACCACTACAGTATCATTACTATCCTGATACTACTACATGTAACTGCATCGTCATATAAAAACAGATTTATCATTTGCACAACTATTGCAGATGCATTTTTTTAAATAACAAAAATTGTCAGCTTTATCCTTGTTCATCTTGCATATCTTATTCAATTACACTGTTACAAAATAAAATTAATTTAATAAACAAAACACATTTTAAGTATTTCAATTAAGTAATCATGATTAAATGTTAAAAATCTAAATTTTGAGTTAAGACGAGTCTATTTTCTGTTTATGGTCTTAGACCCTTGTAACAGAGCAGAGTACCAAGTGATCTGGAATTTCCTTCAATGATCCAAAGTTAAAACAAGTTTTTTTTCTTAAAAATATATAATACAGTATGTAAAAAAAAAAAGGTAAAAATAGAACTTAATTTTTTTTTTATGTTTCGTTACCTATAGATTTGTTTATCCTAAAATATATTTGTTGGACAATTTTCAAATAGAAAATGTGTTACATTAAAGTTTTAAACTAGTTTTGATACTTAAGTTTAGACTGATAATGTAGCAAATGTACAGTTAGTTTTACTTTGAAATCCCTGAAATTACATCTGAAATTAGATAATTTTTCTCTTTATAATTTAATTGATGAATTTTAATAGTGAACTTTGAAGAAATATACCATAGGTAAATGACATTATTATCTGAATTTAGAGACATTTTTGTAGACATCTTCAATTACTCAACTGAGCTGATTTCCAGAACCTTAGATTTGGACAACGTTAAACGATATCGAATACATGTTAGTCAGTACTATCTTAAGATAATTATAAATTACAAGTTATATGTCCTCATTCATGAAATTAAACACACCGTCATTGAATTACAAACTCCGGACCTATGTCATTTTTCATTAATAGGCATTGGTCCAGTTACTTATGATCAGGCGCTGAAATCGTTATTGTCATTGGTACTTTTTCCCCCCATTTTTTTGCTCTATCGGTCAGAGACCAGAAGAACTCATGCGACAGTGATGTTTGCCCTTCTGTCTGTCTTTCTAATACAATTTAAATCTGAATTCAGTAATACTCGGCACGAGAACAAAGGTAGATTACACTTAAATGAATATTTCTGTACATCAGCTTTTGATTTCGACGAAAAATAATTGATTCTTAATTCTATAAAACACTCAAAATGCTACTTCTTCTGAAGTTTTGGTCTGATTTCAATATAACGGCATACAAGGAAAAAGACAATTATCTTCATTATTTTATATATTGGTTTTTAATTTCCATGAAATATGTTGTCATGATTACTAAAAATATAATTTTATGTTAAAACATGACTTTTGTACATTTAAAAGCCACTTCTTTTACAGTTTAATAATATGATTTTAATACTAGTATACAAGTAGACTATACTAGGTTACATAACTATCTGCATACCCTATTTGATTTTGATGAATGATGTTGCATGTTGGATTAAATTGAAATCAGTCTAATTGCAAAAAATCTTGCCACAAAAAAGCGACTGAATCCAGGCGCGGATCCAGGAATTGAAGTTAGAGGGGGCGCCAAGAGTAGGCAAGGGGTCTGCCCAGTGGGTCCAGGGCAAAGCCCTGGTGGGGGCCAGGGGGCGAAGCCCCCGGAAGCTCCTGGGTTCTAGAGATTTTGTAGGGTAAAAATGAATTCTACCAAGTAGACATATTTACATTTTCTAGACAAAACTGTGATTTACGTTAACTTTGACAATTTAAGGGGTGCGCCCCCCCCCCCCTTAAATCCGCCACTGGAATCAAGAATGTTATTCTTTTTTTTAAGCTCACCTGAGCTGAAAGCTCAAGTGAGCTTTTCTGATCACCCATTGTCCGTCGTCCGTCTGTCTATCCGTCCGTCTGTTAACTTTTCACATTTTCAACTTCTTCTCAAGAACCACTGGGCCAATTTTAACCAACCTTGGTACAAAGCTGAATGGGAATTTAAATTGTTAAAATAAAGGGCTAGGTCCCCTTCCAAGGGGAGATAATCAAGGAAATACAAAAATAGGGTGGGGTCATTAAAAAATCTTCTTTTCAAGAACCACTGGGCCAGAAAAACTGAAACTTATGTGGAATTATCCTGAGGTAGTGTAGATTCTAAATTGTAAAAATCATGACCCCCGGGGGTAGGGTGGGGCCACAATAGGGAATGCAAGTTTTACATAGAAATATATAGGAACAATCTTTAAAAAACTTCTCAAGAACCTGTTGGCCAGGAAAGCTGAAACTTATGTGGAAGCATCCTGGGGTAGTGTAGATTCTAAATTGTAAAAATCATGACCCCCTAAGGTAGGAACGGGCCACAATAGGGAATGCAAGTTTTACATAGAAATATATAGGTACAATCTTTAAAAATCTTCTTCTTAAGAACCAGTGGGTCAGGAAATCTGAAACCTTTGTGAAAGCATCCTGGGGTAGTGTAGATTCTAAATTTTAAAAATCATGACCCCCGGGGGTAGGGCGGTGCCACAATAGGGAATGCAAGTTTTACATAGGAATATATAGGAAAAATCTGAATCATCACCCCCAGGGGTAGGGAGGGGCCACATTAGGGAGTCATAGTTTTAAATAGAAATATATTGGAAAATTCTACTTCTCAAGCACCAGTGGGCCAGGAAAGTTGAAACTTAGGTGGAAGCATCCTGGGGTAGTGTAGATTCTAAATAATTAAATAAAGATGAGGGTTGGGAGGGGGTAGGGGGCCACAATAGATGTAAGTAGAGTGGAAATCTGGTAAAGAACTGCATCACCAAAGTTACTCAGGTGAGCGATGTGGCCCATGGGCCTCTTGTTTTTTTTTTTTTTTGGTTTATTCTGACACCATCATTGAAATATCTGACATAATGGACAGTAATGCACTTGCATCTTAATTTATAAATTAAAATAGTTTAGTATATTCATACAGCATGTACCTAAAGATCATAATAGTAGAACTATTTAATGTGAAAGAATAAAGATATAGCATATCTATGTCCTCAACTTATAGAGGATGAAAAAAAATAAAGAGGATTGGGTACACGTATCATAAAAGTTTCGATGGAAGGTTATTGATAAGATAGCTAGATATGTTTATTTACACAAATACACCCCGCCTCCCAAATAAAATCATAACTTTTATGATACGCGCATGCGAAAGACTAATTTACTAGTACTTCTGTTGAATAATTTTTATGACTACATTGAATTGACAGATACCTACATGAATGTTTAATAACATGACCCTGATATTTTCTTTATTATTTCAGCTTAATTTAGAAAATATACTTCACAGATCATGAAGAAAATTTACATTGATTTTCAATATAAAAAAATTAAATTTTGATTACTAGTATATCAATTTTGACAAAAATAAAACCTTTTTTTCTTGAAACATATAACAGTTTTTAATCGGTTAGTACTATTTTGCCTACCTCAATTATTTTAAGAGCTTTCAAAGTTTTTAGACTGGAAAATATCTAGTTCTTACACCCCAATTTGGTCATATACTTTATTTATGGATAACAATTATTTATAACAACTTTTTGAACTAGCAATATACACCATCGTTTCCAGGTAAATATTGTATGATGGCAGAGATTAAGATAATTATATTTATATGGATCATTTTTTTTTAAAAGCAGGTTAGAAATTCATATTTTTATTTTTTTCCGTCTCGGCTCTGTCTTTTTCCTTGTTAGATGGACCGCTCTTCCGTTCTAGAGTTCATTTCTCGTCCCTAGGAGATCCTTTCTTCTTATAGTGACTATCTCTTTTGCCTTTTGTTTTGGCTTCTTTAGTACTTTCCTCAGATTTCCCCTGGTGAACAATTACACCACTGTCAGAAGATGCTTGAGGTGTGCTTCCTCTACTCTCTGGCGTGGTCTGTTTTTCTCCAAGATTATTACTACCGGAAGAACAAGACACGCAGGAATACTTTCCTTTATTCAGTATCCGATTATCCAGGTAAAGGGCTGGTCTACTCACTCGCAGTTTACATGAATCACTTTTCTTGCAGTACCCTATACGTCTGAAAAACTCTTCTGTCGGCTTTCTCTGGATATCCCAGATGAACTCGGCCCCCTGATGACGTACTTGTATATACCAGCATACATCGACACAGGCTTTTAAATACTGTTCTATTCTCTCATTTTCTTGAATCACAAGCTTTCCCTTTCTGTCTTTTAACAAATCAAGGGGAAACTTCTGGGAAAAAATAGTGAATAATTTTAGAATAAATAGTGCCTACATGTCGTTCAAACGTGTTTTAGTAGAATATATACAACACAGATAATCTTAATCATCTATTTTAGGCATATATTTTCATTTAATGCCAGCTGAGTCTTGCTAATTTCTTGTGGAAGTATTTTAATGTTAAAGAGAGGAGCATAAAAAGAGGGTTATTAGAAAAAAAAATATGATGAAATAGTGTAAACGCTTAGTAAATAAAATCATTAACAATTGCAATCTCTGATATAAACAAAAAAATGCCGGTGTAAAGACGAATAATGGCTCCCATCGAATAATGACCGGGGAGTCATTTTCCAAAGACAAAAAATGACTCCCTACCCGTAGAAAAAAATCATTTTTTGTAGAAAAAGAGTCCTAGGGGTCATTATCTTATATGTTAGTCCTATAAAATATTGACCCCATTGAAAAATGACCCCCTTTAAAGTGATACAAAATTTATAACAGGTGAAAGGGAAAAATATGCTGTGTATAATAATTATTCTTCCTTCGAGTAATTCATGCATTTGTTCGAACAGATTTGATCTTTGTTCTTCTTAGCACGTAGGGGTAATAAAGTTCCTCATTTCTCTCTGTCGAAATATTGACAAATCGGTTTTAAGCAATTAACAATCAATCAATTAATCTTCATTTCTCTGATAAAGGAGCAAACCTAGAAAATCAAAGATGGTATGTACATGTAAATGGATCAAACGCACGCTGGTGATGAAATTTATGAAAATAATTTTTTTTTTCTTGACTGACTCCATTGATACGTTGTTTCAGAAAAAAAATTGTTGGGAAAAAGTAGTAATTTGTAGCAGACGAATTAATATCAGTGCGTACAAATAAGTAATTTGATCGAATTAATAAGGTTTCATTTGGACGAGTGAATAAAAATAGAAATGGATGACAGGACGCCTCGATGCTGTATATTTTTCATATGTTCCATCCTTTACATACAGACTATCACAATATGATTAAAGATATTAAATCTTTGCAAATACATATTCTTTTTATACCTCCCCCTCGGTAGAACAACCAGACTTGCACTGAACATTTTCAAGTGAGAAATTAAAGATTATAAGAGATTCACGTAGTCTTTCAATGCTAAATTGTGTTTGAAAAGAGATTCTTTAATTGTCAAGTAAATAAACTTTCTTTTCAATATTCCTCGTTTTAATGCTTGCTTAAAGAATGATATTCCACTTGTTTTTAGAAATCAAACCATGCAACAATCAGGTTTAAATACTCTTATATACTAAAAATTAATTTATCCTTCATTTGAACTTTTAGCTTGTATAAGTTTGGCAAATCCTATTTGACAATGAAAGAGGAGGAAATTTTTATCCCCC
>PRKT01000036.1:712410-764973 GCA_003671525.1 Saccostrea glomerata | reverse complement strand
TTCAGCTTTAATCCACAGGGAGTCATTTTTCTACGGGGGTCATTTTTCTTCACGTGGGTTCTGCAAATTTTTAGGGTGGTGACACTTTTTCTACGGGCAAAATGGTCATTTTTCGACGTCGAATAATGACCGGGGGTCATTTCTCGCCGTAGAATATTGACCGGGGGTCATTGTTCGCTGTCGAAAAATGACCCCCGGTCATTATTCGATGGGGGTCTTTATTCGTCTTTACACCGGTATATATACACTGACAGACAATCAAAGATATTGTTACATGTATCTTAAAGTCTATAAATCAATGAAATTGACAATAAAGAAAACCCCGTTACCTGAACTAAGTACTGTGTGACATCAGAATCCAATTCCTCCTGAAACAGTTTTGCTGCTTCAGTCTGGTCTTTGGGTAAATTGTTCGCCTGCCCAAAGATATATATACACTGTATGTTTTGTTGGTTTTTTTTTCTGTGTTTATAAATGGATTTCAATGTACGTAGAGAAAAAAAACACCTAATATAAAACTAAGATGATAAAATAGTTTATTTACCTCTGGACAATAGCTCAGTGCTTTACCCAATTCTTTTTGTTGCTTGTCATATTCTTCGCAACAAAAGTTGAATGCCGACTGAAAAACAAAATCCACGTTACTGACATTTCTTTACTTTGGAAAATTCATAAAAATTTCTCATGTTTTAGAGGTCCATGTCTCCTCTGCTTCTGATTCGTTTGGTTAATGAACTTTTGAGCATGATTACCGTTCTTATTTCCATGACACATGAATATTTTTCTTGTTAAAAAAAATTGATGCCATATTTTCTGATAAAAAAAATTCCATCTACAGTTCTTTTATTCAACAGTAATTATTGGGGTTTTTTTTCTTTTAAAATCAAATAGATATTAATTACAAATATTTAATTTTTAGCTTCTTTTTCTTTTTTTACTTTATTGTGATCAAGAAAAAGAAATTCAAATCAAGTTTCGGAATATAAAATTACATCAGCGATGTGTCTGAGGTAGTTGGACTCCTCTTCAGAGATAATGGCAGTGTCTGGTGTCTTAGTATTTTCATGTTTTGGTTGTAACTCGCCCACTACTGCGCCTCTTCTGAGGTCAAACTCTTTCCAGAGTTTATCTCCGGTGCTGCCATCTGTTGGAACGACGTTACCTGGTCCAGTGTTGTTTGTATTATTTTGCAGATTCTTCAATCTAACGTCATGTTGAAAAAAAATCGCATTAGTCATCGGAATAAAAAAAAGCTTCAAATATACTTTTTAAAAAAAAATATTGTCCTTACATATATGACAGTAATTAAAGTAGGCAGCATTTAACCTAATCGTATGCACGCAATGAAGAAAAAATATATTTAGTAATGATGAGTGAAGAAAAATAAGTATATTCGCAATGTATCACATTTTTATTACAATTTTTCTATGCAAAAATACATTTTGATAAAATTTATATAAATGATTACAGACGAAGTGAAGTAGACCATATTTAACATGAAGTAATTTTTATAAAAGATGTACCGGGTATATTCTCTATGTAATAGTTACATGATGACACGAGATGATGCATACAAAATATCGTTGAGTTATTGCACGCGAGGAGAATAGTTACATGATGACACGAGATGATGCATACAAAATATCGTTGAGTTATTGCACGCGAGGAGGCGTTAGCCTCCGAGTTTGCAATAACGAAACGATATTTTGTATGCATCATCGAGCTGTCAATCATGTAACTGATTTATCCCATGACCCTTCATTTGACCTTTTCCCATATTTGGTGTTTTCTTTGCATCAACTAATAAAGACTCTGAAACAGAACCACGTGATAGTCTTAACGTGAAGGGTTTTTGGTATCCAAGTAACGGATTTACAAATTTGGTAATTTTCTTAGTACTGTACCACGTGATCATTTTCTTGAGATAATCAATTCATTTGTTCTATGATTTGAGGAAAGTGGCAGAAGGGGTCTAGCGTAAAGAATCGCCGTTTTTCAGCAAGCCTACGTCGAGGATAATTTTCAATCGAGTCAAGCAGTTCAGATTGTATAAAATTCAGGCGATCGGATTTAAATGGCCCATGTGGCCAGGACTTAATGAATTTCGATTTACAGAATTGGTGTTTGGGATCATTTCCGGAATTGAAACGGGAAAATTTTACGGAATGGACTGCAAATACTAGATTCGGAAAACATGTGTCGGCCAGTGAATTAAGTGCGCTTAAAAAATCAAGAAAGTAAAACCACACGCCGTACCGACTTCATGGGCAGTCAACATGGTTCAAGTGTTCAACGACTGGAAGTCTCAGCGAAACAGCAACTTGGTGAGTTTAAAATAATTCCCGAGATACTCACTATTATTATTAAGTACCAAGAACTTGCGTACACTATATCATGTTTTGTACACTGTAATTGAACCCAGGGGCGCATACGGATTCCCCTACCCCCGAGGACTTTATATCAAATCTGTTCCGATTTTCTACGGTACATGAGAGCAATGTGTTCATGAAATGAACTTTTCAGAGGATGCCGGGAAGGAAAATGCTACTACTGAATGTGCGAATTCCTATGGGAGATGAAGTTATCCGCTTCGAGAATTGCTCCGCCAGACCGTGTCAGTGTCTTTTTTTTTTTTAAAGATTTGTGCATTTTGATTTAAACTGTGTTATCTGTTTTTTGTGTTTTTTTTTCTTGTTTCTGTTAGTTCATTAAAATCTAGAAACGAATTTTTGTCTCATTTGCATAGCTCCTCCTACATCCAGGTTATAACAGTTGGATATCACTAGCTTTATATCACATATGTGATATTTAATATATCACCACACTTATGTTGATATGAGAAATACACCCTTGTGAAGATCAAAGAAAAATTTGTCGGTCATGGGATAACAAAGAGTTTCACAAGTATTTTTTAAAAATTCATTAGTAATTTCAAAACAATGATATGTTCTGACTTTTTAAGGTAAATCTATATATTATCAAAGAGCAGTACAACATTATTACCTTTTGTTTCTGTGTCCTGTATTAATATCATATGTATAAGATGGAGGGCTCAGGTGGTAAAGGATGTTTAATTACACGAATGGAGTAAATGCATATACTATCTGAATATGCATGGCATATTGAACTATACTAAGAATAGTTGAAACTTACTGCATGAAGCATTATTAATTATGGATAAAAACTACATTGTATTTATAAGTAGCTGAATGATAAACTTTTCAAACCTTTCCTGTACTTTTTTCACGTGTGATTTTTCCTGTGTTATTTTCTGTTGAACTTCTTTGTTTTCTCTGTCCTTATGTTAAGAAGAAATGATAAAAATAAAAATAAAATTGACCGATTAAAAGATCATTCTTGATGCTATGCACTAGTTTGAGTACTTTATTTATTTTTTAAACATTTTCATTGAATTTAAATGATATAAAATCAAGTTTTAACAATTTTATTAGTTCCTCTCTTTATATAAACATCAGGTTCAAGGATGTAGTTGAAAAATATATATCTGTATAATTTATACGAATCAAGCATATTTCACTTTGAAACAGTCAAGTGTAACATCTAGCATTTAGGTGAAATTGTCTTTGATGATTTTTGTCCCGTATTCTCTTATATGGAGAAGTCGATGGTTCGTTTTCACACACCCCCTTCCCCAGTATGTAAATACATGTGTAATATGCATACAGTTAGGGGGTTGTCATTTCTTTTTAGATATAATATTGATAAATAATACCTGATTGTGAATCTTTATTTTTCATTATAATTTTATTGATTATCATGTTCATGTATTATTTACTACTTATTTGTATCTTGACCAATTATAAAAGGAGAGGGTTTACATAGGCATTGCCTGTTGCCCAATCCTGATTGAATTATACTCAATAAAATATGTTTAAAGTACCCCCTTCCCCCTTTCAAGTACATTGTATTATTTTAAAACGACTCAACGGAGAAGAGTTCCGTCGTCGTTACACCGGCTTACGTGTATTCATGAAATACATGTTCATGTACGTATCATGGGTATGTTTCCTTTTTATGTCTTTGAAATAATTTAATTAATTCAGTTTTTTGACCAATTAAGGGTCCTCATAGGACAAAGAGAAAGTACAAATTGTATATATAATGATTAATGATACACATGTGTAGTGTGCGTGTACGAAATACAATATACATGTACAGACGAGAGAAAGAGTTGTGTGATTGTTGAGAAAGACACACAAACATGGGGGATTTTTGCATATACATTAGCATAAGTTCCGAGCAAAAATCATGTATTTGTTTTATATCCAAAACATAACTATAATTGGATGATGTATTTTCCAGTACCTTTTATGTCTTTATAACATAACTAATTCAGCGACAATCACTTTTAATCAGCACAAAATAAATAACATTTTGTCATTACTTTAAGCTTCCTGGTTACCCCTACAATCAGGATTTCGCACCTGTTTGCGAGGAACCCTAACTATGTAAACAAGTAACAAAATGTTCATATATACTTACCAGTATTTGCGTGATAAGCGTTTTTATTTGTGTCAATTTATCCTCTGAATGTATATCAGGTTGATTAAATTGGTCTAATGCCTGCTTAAGTGTCCCCATATTGTTTATTTTTTACTTTCGATTTGCACAGTATTAATCCCCGGAAAATGCAATGCTTATCGACAACTCGGACACAATTTTAGAATTTAAACCGACACCTAAGCGAGCGCGGATCCAATTTTTTCAAACAGATTCGGAAGAAGGGGAGGGGGGTCTATACAACCGATTAAGAGGAAAAACAATATAAATCCATATACACTTCTATGTACTTTAGTTTTAAGATGATTTGTTTTCTAAAAAAGTAATGATAATAAAAATAATGATACCCACCCTCAAAGAGAGAGATTTATATGATAATTATCTATATATATTTGGCGAAGAGGGTGAAAAGAAATTTATGTTCCCAGGCACCAAAAGCCGTGCAATATACTATATTTTTATAATTGTTTGGATTCTAAAATAAATCACAATTAATCTTTTGATAAAAAAAAATGTCCATTTAAATCTTATTCTCTATTCATTTATTTATCACCAAAGTGATTATGATTAATTTAATACATGTTGAGAAATAGTTAAATTGGATGAAAGGAAGAAGAATACAACACAAAAATTTTTTTCTCGACTTTTTAATTTTTTGTTATAAATATTGTTTTAAATTTTGGTTATAAATATTGGTTGTATTTTGTCCATTTATTAATTTAACTACACTATAATTATAGATTTTAAATATTTGATTATCAAGGGAAATGTTAACTGCTTTGATTGAAGAATTCAAATTCGTACAATTACATGTAATTTAATTATTACATTTAAAATACTTTTGTAAAGTACATTTTTTTTTATCAAAATATCTAATGTGTATTTACAAGTAATATACAAACTTATTCTTCACTGTTAATTCTTAGCCCCCAGGTACGTTCAGCTTTTACTCCAGCCTGGATCATCTCTGCCAATGGTGAGACGGAGCACCCTAAATATAATTGTTAGAGGGATTCTAAATTCGATTCCACAGCTAGTTGATGGGGTGTCATGAAATAATATTTGCTTTCTTTAAATACAAATATCCCTACTACAGATGTGGCATTTTTTCTCTACCCACAGAAAAGGCACATGCAGGTGACTAGGGCCTGATCCACCTATACCGGCCTCTCACCCACAATTCACTCTGGACTTAATGGTATTTAATTCTAACTGCCGGAGACTCTCTGTACATTTCTTTCTTGTCTTCTTTCATAAATTATTCTTCATATATGCCATAATGGATTCCATATCAAGCACGTAGCATCGTTTTCCATATAATACTAGCTACATATCCTTGATATCATTATACTATGACTATGGTAAAAAGTTGGGGCTAACCAACCTTTCAATAGACATATTAAATATAGTAAAGGCAGGGACCTATATAGGTCCCTGGTAAAGGTAATGTTGGGCAAAAAAAGTGGGGGGCAGCCCCCCCCCCCCCCCCCCCCCCCCCCCCCCCCCCCCCCCCCCTGTTGCTACGTCCCTGCCATATGGAACGGTGGATGGAATATGTATCAAGGAACGACTTGATTTTAGAACTACGTGTAATTTATTCGTTGAACGACTTGTCTAATATTTATTATATTTTGATTTTCATTCCACACGTGTAAAAAGGTAAATAGAGAATTTACAAACTAAAAACTGTTTCTTTTACGATAATTTTTGCAGTAAAATGTATCGGAAGTTAGGGATTTTAATATGAATAAAACACGGCTTTGAATTTTATGTTGAACTTGACATAAATAATTGCGGACTACACTGTATCTTTGACCGAATTTACTCATCACATTAGATAAATAATACATCATACATAAATTGTCAAATTATTTATAGACATTTTCTTAAATACGTTTATTTACAGTTAAATGATGACAGTGAATACAAAAGTATGCATTGAAGGCAAATATTTTTTTGGGGTTAATTGTCAACTCAATTCTTTATTATTCTCTTTAGGGAAGTAGGCAGGCTTTCGCCTGTTGATGTAGGCGAAAGCCTGTCCACTTCTCTAAAGAGAATAAATTCTTTATATAAACAAATATATATCAGCAATTATGCAACAGGCGTGTAGAATCGCTCGACAGTTGTGATCAAGGACATATAAGGTCTGAAAAACCAATGAATTTAATTTCCTAATTTTGCTTTAAAAACTGTTTTTGTTTGTTAAGACATTATCTATATGGTCTATTAAAGTCATATATATAACAATATATAAATCTAATTTATTCGATAAATAGCATGGCGTGTCATATAGACATACTTTGTAAATATATTTTTGCCTGGTATGTTACAGCAGGTCTATTTTAGTATGTAGTCTTATTACAATACATGTACCATAATAAGTGGGACTCTCCAGTTTTTCAAGCTAAATCAATTGAAGAAAAATCAATAGTAAAATAACCAAAGCTATACATATTATATTCTCAATCAATATTACAGCATTGAGCAACACAGCTGTAAAAGTAATTTACATTTTTCCTCTTCCCAAATCTAAGGAATTGCTCAGACTAATGGATACTACAAAATCAGATGGTGTGGTGAAAGAAGGGATTGATGGTGAAATATCCAAGTTGGGCAAAGAAAACTCTAAGCAAACAAAAAAGTCCGTAACAAAATTTCGTAAAAAACTTATTAAAGACTTTCAAAAGAGGAAGGCCCAGTTTAAGCAGCGAAAAGAGAAGAGGAAACAAAGAAAGGATGGGACCTGTGAAGAACAGCAAACAGAATCTAAAGACATCAGTGACAACAAACAACCATCAGATAAACTGAGAGACAAACAACCATCATATAAAGTGAGAGACGAACAACCATCAGATACAGTCGGAAACAAACAACCAACAGAAAAAGTGAAAAACAAACTGAAAAGTAAAGTACAGAAAGATGGACCTCATAAAGATGTTAAAAGACTTCAACACGGCCCAAGGAAGGACTCTAAAGCATCCAAAAAAGACAGCAATGTGAATAAGAAATCAATCAAAGGGCCTAGAGAATTTAGAGAAGTATGACTTATAAATATTGCTTGCAAGTTTGAATAAAACTTGGAGAAAATGCAAACTTCTGTAAAAATATTTTCAGAGACTTCTCAATTGGATGTATATATCATTTATTCTAAACTATTTAGCATATTTTGATTTTCCTATAATTTCATGTATAACCTTTTATTTTATATTTCACTTTTTGTTTGTTTGATTTCTTTTTAAAAAATATACTGTTAATATAATAATTTATTATACAGGATGAATACCCAGGAGATGCACCCATATCCAGAAAGTTAATGTCAAAATATCGGAGAGGAAAACAAATGCAAACAGTAAATCTACTATATATATATATATATATATATATATATATATATATATATATATATATATATATATATATATATATATATATATATATATATATATATATATATATATATATATATATATATATATATATACATCTTTTTTAGCTCACCTGAGCTGAAAGCTCAAGTGAGCTTTTCTGATCAACCATTGTCCGTCGTCCGTCCGTCCGTCTGTAAACTTTTCACATTTTCAACTTCAAGAACCACTGGGCCAATTTTAACCAAACTTGGTACAAAGCATCCTTGAGTGAAGGGAAATTTAAATTGTTAAAATCAAGGGCTAAGACCCCTTCCAAGGGGAGATAATCAAGAAAATACAAAAATAGGGTGGGGTCATTAAAAAATCTTCTTCTCAAGAACCACTGGGCCAGGAAAGCTGAAACTTATATGAAAGCATCCTGGGGTAGTGTAGATATTAAATTGTTAAAATCATGACCCCCGGGGGTAGGGCGGGGCCACAATAGGGAATCCAGGTTTTTACATAGAAATATACATAGAACAAATCTTTAAAAATCTTCTTCTCAAGAACCACTGGATCAGGAAAGCTGAAACTTATGTGGAAGTATCCTTGGGTAGTGTAGATATTAAATTATTAAAATCATGACCCCCAGGGGTAGGGCGGGGCCACAATAGGGAATCCAAGTTTTACATAGAAATATATATAGAACAAATCTTTTAAAAAGATCTGCATCACCCAAGTTACTCAGGTGAGCGATGTGGCCCATGGGCCTCTTGTAATTATATACCGCTCCAAAGGAGAGGTGGTATATACTGTTTTAACCTTGTGTGTCTGTCCGTCTTTCCATCTGTCTGTCTGTCCATCCGTAACAAATTTTCGTCGCAGTTTTCTCAGCACCTTCTCATTGCAGATGCTTGAAATTTTAACACAACCTTCTATGAGGCATGCAATATGGTGGGATTCAATTTTGTTCAAATCTGAAGTCAACTTCCTGTTCATCCGTGCGTCTGTCCGTTTTATACATGTTTCACGCATAACAAATTTTCGTCACAGTTTTCTAAGCAAACACTCATTGCAGATGCTTGAAATTTTAACACATTTTTTTCTGAGGCATGCCATATGCAGGGAATAATTCTTGTTCAATTCCAATGTCAACTTCCTGTTTTTTTTTGTCTGACGTCTGTCTATTTCATACATAACAAATTTGTCACAGTTTTCTCAGCAACTACTCATCACAAATGCTTGGCATTTAAGCACACTTTTTTGTGAGGCATACTATATGGTGGGATTAATTTTTGTTCAAATCTGATGTCAACTTCCTGTTTGTCAGTGCATCTGTCTGTTTCATGAATTTTAAAAATTTTGTCACAGTTTTCTAAGCAACTACTCGTAACAAATGCTTGAAATTTTTTACATACTTTGTTGAGGCATGTAGTGTGGTGGGATTTATCTCTATTTGAATATGATGTCAAATTCCTATATATCCGTGCATATACCTGTAATGTTTATGAACATGATATTGTATATACACATCAGAGCGGGGGTATTACTAGTGAGCATTGGCTCAAAGATTTCTTGTTTACCACACTTTAACTTAATAATTTATTTATTTTTTTAATCATTGATATCAAAAGGACATGTTTTATATGAATTTAATGTCTGCAAAGTAAATAAAAAAAATACAAAATGTTCATTTATATGAATTTAATGTCTGCAAACTAAATAAAAATTTCAACAAAATGTTCATTTTAAAAGAACTTATCCATTTAGAAAGGAACACGGACATTTCATGGACATGTTAAACTTGTTCAAAACGAAAAGAAGTTAAATATGGCAGTGAAGCAGGCTGCTAGATCAGAACGGCTCTTACAAGAAGAGCCAGGGTAAGTTTTGACATTCAGATGCCTATTTTTTTTGCTTGGTTAAGATTTCATTTTGTAAATGCTTCTTGCAAAGAAAGTAAGTGTAAGTTTCAGAAATTATTTATGATTAAAGATAGAAATTATTTGATCTAAAACAGAGAGGATATTAATTAACAGCAGGAATAATGATAACTTTATTTTCTGTCAGTTTTTTGATACCGGAGGATGGAGAGAGCACCACAAATGTCAGCCAGACAGACATAGTACAATCTGTAGATATAACAACAGCTCAGAAAGTCAGTATACATATAACTCAATAAAGTACTTACTTTTATTATTCACTGAAAACTCTTCATTTCAAAGACATTTTATTGCTATCATTCAATTTTTTTAAGAGACTTAAATGTGAAATCTTAACTTTAAAATAACATGTTAGATGTATTGATGTGAGTATAGATTTTCTTTGATATCACAAGCTATCAGTGTTGGGATTGTTTAGTTTTGCAATTAAAAAGAGAAAGCTGATTTGTATCATAGGTGAAATAATTTCAATGTTTAAAGCATTTGTTATGGTGGCATATGCCACCATATTTGTAGCATTAACTACAACTGTATATCTTTCCATAAATAAGCAGCAGCAGTCTTTACCAGAATTGATCCATTTTGTCTAACTAAATTCATATTAGGGATGGGTATCACCAAAAATTTCGTATCGCGATATATCATGATTTTTTCCCCACAATATCACGATAATATCATAATGTTCTTATAAGCAGTTTTTACAATGATTTTATATGAAAAGTCATTATTATTCTAAAAAATATGCCAGAAAAACAAAATTTTACTTTCTAGAAATTTTTATGTATACAAAATCAATTATGTTTGGACGGAAAGATGCCATTCTTTTCACTTTTTAATCATTTTTTATACTTGCTGGAATTGTTATTTGAAAGATTGAACAAATAAATGAATAATTTTTGGATTTTATAATATGTACCTAAAGACCGGTATTTAGATCTCTGTATCACGATATGTATCACGCAACAAAAAATCGCAATATACCTGTATACCGATAAAATTGCACATCCTCAATTCATATGCTGTATCATTTTTTCAGCATTTCAATCTTGACCTTCCACAATTTGGCCCATACAAGTTGCAGTACACCAGGAATGGGAAATATCTACTAATAGCAGGGAGCAAAGGTCATGTAGCAGCCATGGATTGGCTGACAAAGAGGTTGCTATGTGAAATTAATGTCATGGAAACAGTCAGAGACATCAGGTATATAAACAAACTTTTACATGTACTTAGAGGAAAATCACCTTTTAATCCTTTCAGTGAAAAAATCTCTTATACTAATTTGGAATGTGGAATGTTAAATGCAGAAAATCCTCAACTAAACAACACAATTATCACTAATTGAAATAAAGTCAAGTTTATGGGAGACATTGCATCATGAAAGAAATGCATTGACCGTAGGAACTTACATATACAGAAAACTCGTCAGCAATTCAATTAAAAATATGTACTCTATTATTTTCCGCATTAACAATCCACAGAATGATGCCCATATTCCTGCATCAAATTTTTATAGATGGAAGACCCATATTACTACATATTTATGTTGTAAATTTACAGATGGCTTCATCAGGAGACGATGTTTGCTGTAGCCCAGAAGGAGTGGACGTATGTGTATGACAATCAGGGGATAGAGTTACACTGTCTGAAGCAGCTACATGAGGTTCTGAGGCTGGAGTTTCTCCCCTACCACTTCCTCCTGGCCAGCTCTGTAAGATTTCTTATATCCCCCCCCCCCCCCCCCAAAAAAAAAGGGGGGTCAGTAAATATAACATAAAAATGTATAAAAGTAGACAAAAAAGACTGACTGGTATTTACATGCACGGAAAGCCTACCCCTTGTATGCGTGAAATAAATTATAAGTTATAATGTATTGATTTATCTCCCCAGAATGTGAATGGTTACTTGTACTGGTTAGATGTCTCGGTGGGTCAAAAGGTCGCTGGTCACAGTACTGGTCTGGGCAGGCTGGACGTCATGTGTCAGAATCCTCAGAATGCCACCATCTGCCTTGGACACCCAGGAGGTATGTTGTAGGCAAATAATATTGTCATTTTGAAAACTTTCATTTACTGTATTTCAAAATATTACTGTAGAATTGCATTTAACAATGTCCTACAGGAATGATTGTCATTTTGTTAAGCAAAAAATACTGATTTTTGTTCTGGCATGTAAAAAGCTCTGTAACTGATATTTGGAAGTTTACACATGGGTGTGTTAACACTTAGTGATGTTTTCTGTAAAAGTGTACAAATGTATACATAAAATATCACTGTAAATAGATGTAAAAATGGCTATTAAGAGAGTTTACCATACATTACACATGTATAGCCATCCATTGATATGGACCAAATTTTCTTTTTATTATAATTGGGTCTCTTTATTATGGCTTTTAGGAAGTGTAACAATGTGGTCGCCGAATGTTAATGAGCCTCTGGTGAAGATGCTTTGTCACGGTGCTGCTGTCAGATCCATAGCTGTGGATTCTAGTGGATTGTGAGTCTATACAGAAATGCCACAAAGATCTTATAGCAAAATTCCATTTTTTCCCTTTATATTACTCAGCAATGTTGTTTTAACATCCACAATCTGTAAAATGTGCATTTATTATCAGTAAAACATAATATACCCAGAAAGCTCCCTTGCCTATCCTGTTTGTACTGTTAAATTACGTTTTTTGATACCACTAGTACGAAGAAATATAATTCTGTTTAGATGCATTTTAAATGGTGTCAGAGCTTGTAAACACCAGAGTGTTTCATTTCAATGACATTAACATGCAATGTCACTCAGAAAAACATGCTCCATAAATTGATATTTACAGGTTGTTATAATAAATTAAATATGCTTAAAGCTCACTCCAAGGAACTGAAATGAGTGATTTTTTTAGGTACATGGCCACATCAGGGGTAGACAGGAAGTTGAAGATTTGGGATATCAGAAAAATGGGAATGTTACACTCGTACCAGATAGGGTGTGGTGCGGGTAACATGGTGTTCAGTCAGACAGGAGTGCTAGCACTAGGCAAGGGAAACATTGTGGAGGTAGGGTAGAGTTGTTTAAAGGCTAGAAGGTATAGAACAAGTTGTAATATCATTTTGCAGTAAATGCTCACATGTTCAGTTAAACTATGGAATCTCAAACACTGATTTCTGGAAAACCACAGATATGTCGTAGTGCATTTATAAAAACATCATTTATGCTTATGTATGTACAGTTTTATTGTATGATAATATTTGATTAATATTTTTTTATTAAAGGTGTACCAAGACCCTTGTAGACAGCCGATAACCTCCCCTTACATGATTCAGAAGTTGGGAACTACAGTTCATGGAGTTCATTTCTGCCCCTATGAAGATGTCCTGGGGGTGGGGCATGGGGAGGGGTTTACAAGTCTCATTATCCCAGGTAAGCTTCTCGATTCTAACAAGTGTTATGTCTTGTAAACAACTTATTTTGATGAAAACTAAATCAATTTTTAACACAATCTGATTAAAATACAGATCCCTACATAGCGCAAAGTGCTTTGTGCTATGTAGAGATCTGTATTTTAATCAGATTGTTTTAAACATTAATAAATTAACAACTTTTATTAAAATATGAAATTTCATGCAAATTATTAGATTAATTCTGTTTTAATAAAATTTGATGTTGTTACATTATATTTTATTTGGCTTTTGTTTGTCTGATTTTTAGGTGCTGGGGAGGCTAATTTTGATGCCATGGAATCCAATCCTTTCCAGACCAAAAAACAAAGGAGAGAGGCTGAGGTCCAAATGTTACTGGATAAGGTCAGACTGAAATACTGTGTTATACATAACAGAATATTCATGACTGATTGTTATTCATTTACCCTTCAGAATATTGTGTTGAAAGTTTTTATTGTATTGTAGACTTAAGGAAGATTCAAGGAATACTTTTTATTAAATGAACAATTAGTTTTTTTCCTTGACCTGATATTTTTAATGTAAATTGGTTTTTATTCAGATACCTGCAGATATGATTCACCTTGACACCAAAATGATAAGTAAAGTGGATAAAAAGACATTTATGGAGAAAGTTGAGGAAAATAACAAGATACATGTAAGTGTTACAAGCTAAATGCAAAGTAAATTCAAATTGCTCTGACATAATCCCAGTTTTTCCCATGGTTAAGTAAAGTAAGAAAAAAAATTAAAATAATTGGTAATTGATTGAAAAAGCTGTCTCCAATGTCAATGTGATAAGCATGACACTGAGTCTGTAAGTTACTGGAATAAGACAGGCAACTCAGCCAGAACAATATACACATAAATACATGTATAAAGCATTTGGTCTAAAGAATCCAAGTCAGAAGTCTTATTTTCAATCAACACAAATTTTTGATATATTATGAAGCTTTTTCAATTTTCAGCCCACATATTTTTTTGTTAAAATATTTAAAATGAGACGTCTGTAGATTTAGAAGTTTTATGCTCAAACATGAAAAGGTCAAGACTAAGTATTTGCACAGAACCCTGTTTTGCCATAACATTTTCGAAATATTATTTGTAAAATAAAGTTTTAAGTATATTGTTAATTAATAATATGCATCATTCGTTTTTTTTTTAAGTTCAAGAAACCAATGGCAATATCCTATGAACCAAAACACAGAATGAAGGGTAAAGGCAGCGGTAGGAAGAAGGAGCAGAGGAAGAAAGGGGTGATAGAAGAGCATAAGAAGAAGACTGTGAAAGAAATCATCAGAGACAAGGAAAAGGAGCACATAAAGGACAAGAGACAGCAGACAGCAGTGTCTGGCTCTAAAGGAGTTCTGGACAGGTTCAAAAAGACAGAGTCATGACAGTGTTAAACTCAGATTCAGTTCAATGTCTTTGTCAAGGTCATCTGGAGTGATTATGTTACAAATAGCCGTTAATGGACTTGAAGTCACTGAGAAAAAATACACTGTATCAAGGTTAATTTTTGGCCTTGTTTTACAGATTTGTATTGTACTCGGAATCCATTTTTGACTTGACACTCTGTATTTTTCCTAAATCAGCATAAAAGTTTCACAAAATGACTTTTTTAGTGCTACTTCCTTTGTTAATGAAATGCCAGAAGGTCCAAAACTACCTTTAGCAAGACCTTGGAAATATGATTATGTTATGATTTTTGTAATTTAAGCATGTAAATGACTTGATTGGTTGGAAGGAAGCAAATGATGTTTGATGAAGGATTTTGAGACAATAATAATATTAAAGAATTGATTTGTCTATGAGTCAACCCTTCCCCTCCACCAATCCCCAATATTTTTGTCCATAGGAATTAATCATGACTACTACATTGAGTGCAGGCTTGAAAAATGTACTTACTTTCACCATGCAGGTTTTGAATATTTTGATCTGATGTCTCCAGCTGTATGCCGGTTTAAAATCCATTTCCATGCTTAAAAAATACTAATCATATGTTATTATTGAAGATGCAAATAAACTTTTCTCATACAGAAACTTGTCTTACATTAGATTGAAAATCAATATAAGAGATACTATACATTTTAAACATAGGATTTCACAGAAATTCAATCTTCCCTTTCTGTTTATAATGTAAACATTTAATGGGGGTAAACATGTAATGGGGATCTGGATAAAAACATCAGTGAAAACCCTAATTGAGACATATCCCTCCACTTCTCTTTCCTCCTTCCTTCCTGGACACGCTTCTAAATAAAATATTAGGAACTTTCAGAAAAAAATGAAATCTCAAAATGCTACCAAAAGCATAAGAACATCTGATTTTCGCTACATTTTTTATAAATTATACCACACAATACATTTAAATCCAGGCTTCTTGACATCATTGACAGCTTCTTTTTCAATGAAAACAGATCTTTAATTTACATACCTTGTCATTGGTCATTGGCAATTAGTTTTTGTTTGAAAGCATCCTGAGTAGGCACACAGATATGCTTGTCATGAGATTCTGAATGACAATATTTTAAGAATGTGGTATTTGAAGACCGTCTTCCAACGAACAATATGCTTGAATTTTCATGGAAACTAATGGTGCCTGTTATAATTCGACTTTTGGGTTCATATGAAGCACTATTTAATTTTAGGATGGTTCGATCCTGAGCTTTTGAGCAGATTCTCTCTGGACCTTTATTTCTAAAATTCTGCATTATTTTTAAGTTCTAACAATAAATCTGGATTCTACAAAGCAAATTGAACTATATTCAATGATTACCGTGATTAAATTCGATTTAAGTAGGATAAAATCAGGAACTATATTTTGTGGCATAAGGTTGATTTTTTTTAGAAGAAAATGGATCAATTTTTTCCCTTTTGACCTACATGTATATACAGTACTGTTAATTTTAGATTCTTCCTATTTTTCTTGCTGGTTGCACACAAAGCTGTTTTTATACCCCCGCTCCGAAGGTATTAAATGTACTTTAGCACCAAAAGAAGCATATTGACTCCAATTTTTTTATTTGATCTTAATTAAGCAATGTGTGTAGAAACTAAAAATATGCTTGACAAAAAAGTTTAAGACTTTAAATATCAGGAGCCAACCTCATTAAAAACTCTTATTGAAATTATCTATAAATACAATGTAATCTGTTATTTTCTTCAACTGAACACACTTAACAAGGTATACATGTATATAAACGACGTTTTATCAATTAACACAATTTATTTTCACTCCATATAGGTTGATTTAATATTACTATTCATTTGAACTCGAAATAAGACACCTCAGAGTCTGACAAATCAGTTTCGTATTTGGATATTTTACCGGAAAAGGATGTTTAAGGCAATCTTACAACATAGTTTTATGATAAATTTAAGACCTCAACTTTTATATCATCTACTCTCCTTATTTGTGCAAGAATTTGCCCTCCATCATCTGCATATGAAGTTTATGTCTCCAAGTTTATTCAATAGGCAAAAGCAAGAGAATATCTAACGTACAAAATTCTGACTGACTAATTATACTATTTAGTACAAATTGTTATGACATGATTTGTATTGTCTCCAAATTTTGCTCGTTTTTACGATCCTGACATGAAGCGTACTGCAGGTTTGACCGACGGACAGAGGATGATTACTCCTCCATTGCATCTTGTCCTACATCTTACGTTTTTTAGAGGTTCGTGTTTACTCCGCATCCGGTTTGGTTTGTTTCATTGCTCTTTTGAGCTTTTGAGAACATTATATTAAGTTCTAAATTTTTTTTTATTATTAATTTTTTTTATATATTTATTTACTTATTGCATTCTTATCAGGAAAACATTTTAAAAATGTTTAATTTTTTCATTCAAGTAGAGTTTGATATTCATCATCAACTTTTAATCGATGGAAAAGATTTTTTAAATTTACTTAATCTAATGTTAAAAATAAATTGAAAAAAGTTAAACATATGCATGAACTCCCATATTATTAAACAATGAAATAAAATGAATTATTTACCGCAGAAATTTTGAGAACTACTTTTTTTTCTTTTCAGCAAGAGCAGATAACTCTTCAAAAACTTTCGATGTGCAAAATGACTGTCTCCTTACATGATCTCAGTCTTGTGAATTTGGTTCATTTCACTTTTATCGTTATCTAGCAATGTGTTTTTAACTAGTTTAAAATTATTTAAAATCGTTCAAAATCTCTTCCTTATACATTGAATACCATAAAACCCCAATTGCAGGTGATAGGGAACTAATAGTATAAAAATAAAGAAAACTAACGATGGAAAGCTATAGTTGTCTCTTTTGTTGTTTTTAGGCAGTAAAACATCAAAATGAATTTATATGGTGATAGCGAACAGTTTTCAAGCTGAAAGTCCAATAAACAATAGGCGTCAGGAGCAGAGCAAATACGGACCTTTAAAATATTAGAGTAGGGATCAGGAGCTATGAAGAGGTGAACATCCTGCCGACCGGTCACACCTGCCGTGTGCTCCTAGTCATAATTATGAAATAACGAGAAAAAAAACGTCGACAATTCAGTGTGTAAATAATGGCTTTACAATAAGTATGAAAAAACATCAACTGGTCAGCATTTGACTTCCATGTAATTATAGACTGTATTTGTTGACACGGTCATTTTATCGACCATAGAACTTACAAAATGATGACTTTAAATGAGACTGCTGATCTTTTTGTTTTACACGTTGTTTGTCAATATCTTACCTCGTTTTAGAAATTGTACATACGTAGAACGTGCACTTGCGTATTCGAATCAACTGTGAGATATAAACCCCAAATGCAGGCGATAAGGGTATATTTTGCATAAGTAAGGGGAGTTGAAGATTGAAAAGCTCAAGTCATCACATTTATCATAAAGTTTTTTTGTTAGATCATCATCAACGTCTTTTTCTGATAAAATATCCATGTATATATAATTATATGAAACAGATGTGTCAGAATCTGTGGTGTCTTTTATTTCAAGCTGAAGGGATACATGTTTATCGTATTGACATAAGAGTGGAAGTAACATTGTTAATCGCAATTGCTACCCATGGGATTTACAAAAGATTGTTGGGAGACCAGTCTCAAAAACAACATGGATCAAACATCTTTTTGATATTAACTTCAGAGTCAGACCAGATTGTTTTTAAGTAATTTTGCAAATGAATAATGACAAGGTAAGTAAAAAGCAGCTATTATGGTGTCAAAAAGCCTGGACCTAAATTTATCGTGCAAAATGGTTGTACATGTTCACTAATTCAAATTGAAAGGTGGTCCCTCTTAATATACTGTAGCAACCTCAAGGTTTAAAATCACAAAAATGATACATCAAATCTCGTATTTAACACGTATCTTACATTGACACTTAGTAACAAGTGGAAAAAAATGAGAAGCAGTTTTCTTATGGCAAAACATATTTCTGCCAAAATCATACCCATGAATTTAACTTAAAAAACATTCAGGTTCCTTTAATTTTCTTAGAAAAAACGGACTTTATATTTAGGTCTGAATATTTTTTTTTTACTACTGCTAAGGACCAGGGTAAACTTGCAATCAGATATAAGGAAAGTAACTCTAAAGGTCTTAAAAATATTTGCTTTATATATAAACTATACCATACCTTACCATACCATAAAAGCTACCACAAAATTTCAAAGATTTCATCCTTAGTAGATATTCCAACGTTCAAAAGAAAATGCCTGATTTAATTTTTTACTAAAATCATATTGATAGGTTTACACAATGTTTTCTATTGTTGTAATGAGTAATCAACATCATCAAAGAAATGCCTGGAAATTGCACCCTGTAATTTTAATCGTCAAAAGTTTGTAGATAGTTATGTTGTTTTCACAAATCTGTTTTCTTTTATTTGTTTGCCTGCGGGAAATTTTAATAATAACTAAACCACGTGTGCTTTTTAACATCCTTTATTACAAAAAAAAATACATATTTTATACATTTATTACAGCATGGTAAATAAAATTTCAAAAGGGCATTTCCCGCCCCCTATTTCGATCATTGCTTTGTACAATGTGGCCAAATAACATATTTATTGACATGCTACTTTTTATTTATTCGACGAGTTCATTAAACATCTGCTACAAAAGAAAAAAAACAGTTAGGCTAGATAATTAATACGACATAAACTTAGCAAATTTTCTAAGCGAGTAACCAGTCTCCAAGCATGTTAACAGTTTGTAGAGAAAAGGGAAAATAAGGTTCTAACTTTATCTTATGTAATCCTAGTGATCTGGCTAGGTTATTGCTGGAATATAAGAAAGACAATGTATACCAGGGTATTGAGTGAGAATTGTTATTTATCAAATGACAATAAGTATATAACACAAAAATATAGTTAAGAGGAGAACACCGGGATATTTCCTTAGTACAAAGAACAATAAATTATTAATATGGTATCTCCGTGTTGCAAACTATCATCAATTTTGCAAAAATATTTTGACAAATAAAAAGGACATTGATCACAAAGTCGTTTCTTGATGTAGAAAAGTTGCTCCTCTCTTGTCAAATATGAGCAAAATTTTAAGTTTTCTAATAATCTAATATGGGGCGATATTTTTCTTGCATGTCAACACACATGTAGTAAAATTTAATTTTGGCATAACCTTTTGATCCATTTAGTTTTTGATATAATTATCTTATAATAAAAAAAATGCATAATAAGCCAAAAAATATACTTGTAAACCATCCTGGTGGTTTATCCCCATGCAAATCCCCCCATAAAAAGTGTCAACAGAGACCTAAGAAAGTCACAGTTGGCTGCAAGTCAGTTTAAATATATTGGAATAAGTTCCAATCTCTGAATGACTATTAAATTATTTTTATACATCACTCTTTTATTTTGGAAGGATGTTCTTAAAGTAATTTTTGTTAAGAACTCAGAAGTATGATATAAATTGTAAAGAGTTTTTTCATTATTGTACAAAATTTTTGAAAATATTTCTTAATAATAAAATCAGAATGTGATATAAATTATTTCATATTTTCCTGGGGAAAGATTCAATACAAAAATGTATGTGGGTTCTTTAAAGATAATAAAGAGCAAAGTTAAAATTAAATTTTTATTTATTTCTTCAATGATCTACTTGTACATGTATATAATCTAATGTCGGTTGTTCGGCCATAAAGAAAAGAAAAACAAATAAGAAAACTATCCACCAGATCGCTTATCGCATTTTAAAGACTAATTTTAGCCCAAACTAAAATCCCTTACATATTCAAACTTTTTAAAAATCACAACAGAAGTCTAGACGAGCAGAAAAAAAGCTTAGAAAATAATAATAATAATTGCTATAGTAAGATGGGTATGTCTGCTAACTTGTTTACGATATAAGTTGGAACACAACATAAAATGTTTATGTAGGGGTAGTGCCCAGTGAGGGTAGAAGACAGCATTGGAACTTCAAAAACAAATTTCGAAATTCCTAAGAGAGGCTCAAACCGTTTTTTTGTAGGTAATGCATGTAGTTGAGAATACAATATAAATAAATCTTAAATATGTCCAACATTTTATGCATATATATATATATATATATATATATATATATATATATATATATATATATATATATATATATATATATATATATATATATATATATAATGCTAGTTTAAATCACTGGGAATATATGGAATCAAATTCACTATTTTGTAAATCTAGAAAAATGTATGCATTCTTTTTATTAAGAAAGCAAAGTGTAAGTTGATATAACTGCATGGAATTATTCACTTGTCCATAAATTTGAGTACATTAATAAAAATGTACCTCTTACATTCATTTTTGTGGTTATATGGATAGGAACCAGAGTCCTTATTGTTGTCAACAATATCAACTCTCCAACATACTTATTGTAAAAAGTCAAGTTATTACTGACATTAACAGGTGAGAATTTCCATCCCTTATTGTGGCTGAGCTAACAGTTCTTGATTGCTGGCAAACAAAGCCATTTGAAATCAATCATGCAGAGTCTGTAGTTCGAGAGGATGAATGACACCTGCTTCAATGTCTACCCGTCTTTATGCTCCAATTCTCGTCTGCATGTTAATGGCGTGATCAAGTTTCTTTACGCCCAAAAAGGTCAGCTCCTGAGAAAACACCCTGGGATAATAATGGATCTTTTTAATTGAGTTGTGAATGGCGAGAAGGAGAAATTGTAGGTTTTGTGTTCCATCCTATGTTAAAGCCATCATACCCTATTCAACATTCACACCTTTAATTTGATAATGACATATTTTTTTCTATTTTTTTTTTAAATAAGCTGTCATCAAGTTCATTTGTAAACTGAACATATTTCTTCCATTTGTGTACTTGCATCAAAAGATGTACTGATATTATTTTTATCAATTGCAAAAAAAGGATGAAGACATTTTGATTTCATACTCCATTTCACTTGTTAACTTTTAAGCAATACTTTGAGGCATCTATGTTAATGAAATGGTAAAAGTTCAAAATATAGTCTTTTGTTGGCAATTGATGTACAATGATAATGTGAAATAAATGTAATAGAATTTAAAATTCTGTAATGCTAATCATAAATCTTCATTTAATGTGTTGTACTAAAGCGAAAAGAATGGAAAACTGGAGTAATTAATATATATTAGCCGAGATTCCCCAATCGAGATCGTAGCCTAAAGTAAAAATCTAGATGGATAATAATGTCCGATTGAGATAAAAGTACAATATAATGCTAATATATGTCAATCTTGTAAAATATAGTATTGTTTTGAATATTGACAAAGGTCCTGTGGCTAAAGGCAAGACCAATGGACAGAAATTATGTTTTCTAATGTTAATTAGGGTTTCTATTAACACAATTATTGTTTTTACTGTTATTCCTATGCAGGTATACGAAAAATAATAATTTAGTGAAACAAAAGTAATATTATACAATAATAATGATTGGGTTACAATTGAAACAGGAAAACTTTTGCTTGAAAAACATTCAAGAACTGCAAAAATTTTCAATTTTGCACAATATTTATTTTTTCTCAGTATGAATGAATCGATACATTAAGTTTGTATATCAATAATGCGGTCCGATAGTAGAAAATTGGAATTTTATTCCTTACACATCCTTGGGAATCCATTAAAACAGTGCAATATGCCAAAATTACTTCTGAATAAAATGATTTGATTTACATTATGAGTAACATGTAAATTAAAAGAATAGAAAAGACTGATTGAATGGTTGATTGACATTGATTCATCTATTAATCAGAGAAATAAAGTTGATAAATAAAAAGAACATGATGATGCCACGCTATAAATGTTTTCCTGAAACATGTGAACTAAATGGATTTTATGTATTAGCTGGTCTGACGAGACGCTCTTTATTTTATTATCAACATATTTTTTTCAATGTCTCTTCACTTGATATGATAAATTGGACATAATTGTGTGTTTTTCTTTATAGACACATATATTTATTTTTTTAAATTCTGGTATAATAGCAAACTATATTCATTTTAAGATTGAAAAAAAAGAAAAGTTTTTGCATGATATAAATGATAAGTTTCCAAAAATACAATTGGACAATATTTAATAAACATGTAAAACATTTTTACATACATGTTAGAAAATAACAACATACAAACTTTATATTAATGAATGTTTGTCAAAAAGCTACTGTAAAATGATGTACATACATTTTTTTCTTCCAACAGAACAAAAATAAAGGAAAATATTTTTTTCTTAAACATGTTTTAAAAATAATCCAAGGTTCTGGGTTTATCTCAGGATGAAAATCTTGCATAACCCTAGATTATTGTTCATTGCTATCTCTCTTAGTATTGATTCATCGGTCGCAGCCATTGATCGACCTTCTTTGCCCTCGAGGAACATTTCCCTTTTTTAAATATCTCTGCCAGGATTATATAGTTTTGCATACCTAATGAAACTCTTTTATCAGGTCCAAAGTGCAAGATGATTAACCCTATCTAACTGCAGTGAATTTCCAACATCTTTTTGATGTACATTGTAAAACAAAAAAAGATATTCTCGAACTGTCCTATATGTGGTTCAGAATTAAAGTTGTTTTAAACTGTTTAGACATAATCTTTTAATTTTTCGGACATATGTAGATGAGAGAGAGAGAGAGAGTATTTTCCTTGTGCTTTTAGTTATGTGTGAAAGGTATTTTTAAGTGTGTTTTTTAAAATGTATGTATATAAAACGTTTTTTTTTTTTTTTTAAATTTCGATATTTTTAAAATTTTTTCATGTGAAATAATCTTAAAAGAAACAAATTTAATGGAAAAACATATAGAAACACCTATCTTTTTTTTTTTTTTTACTTTTCAAGCATTTATTTCTGTTCATATCATTGATAAATATTAATGACATGAATACATTTGTTCTTTTAACGATCGAAAAATGAGAGAAGTTCAAAATATATTTTTTTCCGAACCTTTACAGATCGATTGAAACATAAATATAATAAATTATTTTGATATGCAATTTCTCAGTTTTAAATATACACATGCAGATTATACATGTTATAAATTCTGAGAAAATGTGGATGAAAATTAGAAATTGTTATTCAATAAAGGTGATTTTTTATGTGGACAACCCTAAAGCAACTGATATAAGAATAAAATCTGTTGCTATTCATGGAGGTGTATGAATAAGTGGGTGTCCCATCTCGTCATAAAGTGACAAAATGACTGGTCTAACCTTATTTCACACGTGCATATTTGTTAATTAAACAAACGTTTTTTCTTATGTTGCAAGACACAGATTACGTCATGGAAAAAATATTATTTTTATTAATGTTCCTTGTGGAAGCAAAGAAAACAAAAGAGCCATGCACTGTTTTACTCAGTTTTCATTTTTTTTATTTTGAAAATTGAAATTATTTGATATATGATAAAAATACCTTATACAAAATAAAATCCTGTGCTGATCTTAAAATCTAAAAGTAATGAACACTAATATATAACCATATTTGCCAGTCCAACCTCATGTAGGCAAGCAAGGTTTTCTTTTAATATAACAAAAAGCATGGAGTATAATGAAACACAAAGTAAAGAAAACACGTAATTTCTCTTGAATATTAACATCCCAACATCGTATGATGTAGCCTTACATATGTAAGATAGTTTATTCACATCGAAAAATCTTGTACATGCTACGTCATCATTCAGGCAGACGTATATCACATGTCGTCTGTAATTTCAATCAACCTGGTCAACTACCAAAAATATGATTATGTTTTTCTCAGAAGAAATGCCCACATCAAAGTTAAATTATCAGTAAAAACAGGGTGCAGTGGTAGTAATAAAGACTTGTAATTTAATCCCGCAACACGAGACTCCATGTAAACCGGAGACGACGCTACAGACAGACGTCATGTTTGAGGACCATACGACAGAGAACAAACCAGATCTCCCCGGTGCAAGGTTAGCGGAAACATGGTGTGGTGCAACCTACAGTCTGAGTCATTCAGGTGTATATATTACCTGGTTTTCAGGGAATTAAAACGCAATAAGTAAATGATCATTGTCTTATGAAAATGTATTATGTTTAAAACAATTGTCAATTTTTTTCTCTACGGCCTTCATTTCATACTAATATTGTTTCTTTACAGTTTGACAAGAGGGCTCATTTCTGAAATTACGTCGGTTTTTATGTGAAACAATACAAATAAATTTCATAGGTTTGTTACCTTGATTCAAAACAAGTACAATAACGTCCGTAGAATTTTAATTCTCAATTGAAAACAGTAGTCATTCATACAAAAACCATCAGTTATTTTTGGAAAATGAACATCAAATTATTAACTTTAAAAAATGAATTCACAAGATTCATATATATACATTACTAAGCAATGAAGTATTCATGTCCAAAATTGAAGAAAAAATTATCAAGCCCTTCAATACTAGTACTCAGTTCAAAAATATTAACAGAGAACTTTAAAATCCAGTAAAATTTCTACACTTAATCTTTATTGATTGATTTTCTTGGATTTTATTTTATTTTAGCTGTATAATTAATTTCATTTATAATATTAATTTCATTTATGATATTAATTTCATTTATGATATTAATTTCATTTATGATATTAATTTCATTTAGGTTTGTACACACTTGATGATAATAATAATAATTGTCCTTTGCCTTATAAAACATTTCCATCTTCATACCAAAAGGTAAATGGTAGTTCAGTCCAACAGATGGTATGTATACTAGTAATTTAATATAAAAACTAACATTTTTCAGTTTTCTCATACACACTAGGCAAAATTGCTATAACGCACTACTCAGAGTTCTCATTTTATTATTGAACATTTGCATAATTGGTTCTATAATAACTTATATATCTACTTGCCCAATGAAGCCGAAAGGCAAATGACTTGGTGTCATGACAAAAAAACTCTCACATGACCTTGCCTGAAAACCAAGTTTCCAAAATCCATTTTACTAATGATGGCCACTGATTATGCAACATCACTGCTCCAAATTAAATGATGGATGTTGTAGGAGGTTTGTATATCATTTCACCTTTTGACCAACTAATGCTCTGATACCCATACCCTGTCCATCATGAACACTTCCGGTTGCCCTAGTTTTGTGAAACAATCTTGCTTTCTTACATATTCTCACGTGGTGACAATTGAATGTTGTTGCCATCTTAAAAAATCAATTCATGTTTGTTAATAAATTTCCTGTGCCAAATTTTCATCAAAATCAAGAATTTTGCTGGATATATAAACCTTTTCAATAGGAATACTCTCCAGACACAAAACTGACTGCTTTACCAAACTCTTTTAGGGAAAAAACGATGCACATATTGACAATTCTTTCTGAGTTGTTTTAGCTTGTACAAGCTTAAGAAACACAAAACACAAAGAGGAAAATGATAATTTATTCTTCTTTAAAAAGTGAGCCCGATTTTCTTGTTTTCGTATGAGATATTATAACGCCTCAGTAAATATCATATTTATTTCTCTGTGAAGACAATTAAATGACTTCAATTTTAACTGTTGTATACATATAAAATGCATTATAAGCGATTTTTGAAAAGGTTAAATACCGGTATGAAATTTCTTTGCAGGTTTTCAGCAGTTTTGTTTGGTGTTCATATTATCAAAGATTGATATTGACTTCAACAAAAGGTTCATTTATGCTGTGCATAAAAATCAGCTGAATTTACAAAAAATACATTATGCTATAAAAGTTTCATATTTGTTGTTTTATTTTCGGGACATTAACAAAAATTTAATGTAAATCTCGCACAATAAACAATGTCAATACGGCAAAAATTTTTTGAAAAAAATCAAATACGGCAAGAATTTTTGCAACTAACTTATCAAAAGCAAAAACCTGTATAATTGCTTTTTTTTCTTTTGTGTCTTTTAATTTTAAATTTAATATATATTGTACATTTATTCTTCAAAACATAAAGCATTATCAAAAAATAAAATAAAAAAAACAGAAATGACAAAAACTCGTGATATAAATTAATTTCAGCAATAGAATATTTAATTAAAAAATTTGAATGGGACTAGGCCGAAAAAATATTAAAATTAGCATGAAAGGCAAATGTCTTATTCGTTGACCTTGTTAACCAATATGACCGGTCGGCAGGGGTGCCTATTCCTTCATGGCACCCGATCACTCCTTCTGATGTTTTTGAAGGTCTGTGTTTGTTCTGCTCCATATTTGCATTGTTAAAATGGATTCTGAGCTTGAACATTGTTTGTCATCTCCGTATTTTAATTCAGATCCAGCTGTCTTAAGTTATTTCTTAAGTACTTTTACTTTAAGCAAATATTGTGGATACTGAAAGTTGCATCTTAAGAGCTGAGTGGGCATGTAGAGACATGTAGATGTATCATGATTTCGTGCTCTTAGATAGTTCCTTGGATTTGGCTTTAGTTTTCACTACCTTTGACCTATGATGTACCGAATCAATGCACTATTGGGAATAATGTTCGTGTTTACTGCGTAGAAATTAAAATAAATTATGCCTCCTTCTTGTGTTTTGGTTTTGTCTACAATAAATGTACACTAAAATGGAAAAAGCGAGTATTTGCTTGTCTCTCATCCGGGAACCATTTTAAGTGTGACGTAAAACGTGAAATCAGACAAGATTCTGAAAAGGAAACATCCATTTTTATAGATTTTGTAAATCACTTGGTTGATTTAGTGACAAACATGTTACATTTCCTTTAAATAATCCAATACTGACAGATTTTTAACCCTGAAAAATGATCTATAGATGCAAATTATGCCTTAAAGCAAACGTGCAGCAGTTTCAGCAGAAGACGCATGATAAATACATTAGGATATTTTTCGATGATAATATCAGCTATTTAGATTTTTAATGGAACATAATCAGAATACTTCACACAACGTTTATACACCGTGTATAAAACTTTGTACAAGCTAGCATGATTACACTTTAAAATCGCTGGAAGTTATGATGCTATGGTAACTACATTGACTAGGCTTCTGTAACTATCAGTCAGGAATGCGTTTGAAGTTATGTGACAAATGAAACTATTACCAAGCATTAACGTGTCAGGTTATGGTAGGTTGAATTGAAATTGTAAGACATTACCATGTGCGAGTATATGCATGTATTGAAGTCATGAAATCGGTGTAGTATTTGTTAAAAACCAAGACCTGATGTACAAATACATTTGATGATGTATTATGATTGCTTTCTACAGTTTGTAAGTCTTATGTACAGCTCTAACCACCATTAAAATAATGATTTTTAACCATATCAAATATAAAAAAAATGTTTGATGTAATGACATTGATACATAATTGAATTCATCATTCAAAATTTACTCATCTTTGCCAGACCTTATAATGATTTTTGTGATGATAAATTAGGTAGACAAAAACTAAATTAGATAAAAGCTAATGACAAACACTGACAGTTTATAAAACCATATAACTTTGTAGTGCAATGAAACACACATCGTTGTAAGGCTAATGTAGTTTCTTTGTTTCATTGCAAAATCTCTCAAGCCTAAAAGTACACCATGAACAATAATTAATTACATAGACTGTCTAGAAAAAATGCGTCATTATAATACTCACTTGTCAATCCAAGAACCAACTACTATTGGTCCACAATTTTATCAAAATGTGGCTTTTCCTCGCGGAGCAAAGGGTAGTAGTAAGCAGTTGTAGTTTGTTAGTTCAAAAATCCAAGATTGCGCTCAGTACAGAATGCATTGTTAAGTTCGCCAAGCAGGTCGAAAGGTTTTCAAATTGTATATTTATTTTATTTGTCACTTCACATTAATCCATGAAGCATGCACAGGTTAAAACACAACATTCTCCTCTTCGACATTATGTTCATCGTAAATACTTTTTTTTCTGTTGTATAAGCCCCAAGCACTGATGTCCATACACAGTTCTTGGTTGAAACATCACAAGAATTGCGTTTGGACAATCATGGCCTGAAAACTGAACCATCCTGTCGAGTAGAGGTCCATTATTCTACAATCCAGAAAAGGTTAAATAAAACTATGTCATTAAGCATTTATATTTTGTTTATGCAGGATAATTCGGTTTTTGTAATTGTGAAATATTAATGGTAGTAATTACCATTGTTTTGTAGATAATTATGTATTTGAAATGATTGTCAGGTTAATAAGTTACAAACTGTATGCATACTAATTAACATACTATAAGGCTTTCATAAAACAACTTGTTTGTTGAAAAGCATTTTAAGAGAGGTTCTAATGTGTATAATAAAATATGTTATTAGATTTGTCACCTAAGCACTTAACTTTTAGCATCTGTAGTATTTGAGATTTAATGCATGAATATGAATGAGACATTTAAAATTTGTACGTTAGTGATGATAAAAGTTTTTCAATTCATCTCCTTTTCATCTGTTCAAAAACTGATATTTTTGCAAGTGGGTTCCATTTTGTAATGGTTGATATTCGAAGCCTTTTAACTTCAGGTTGTAAGGGATAGTATTTCAAGCTACCGATACAGTTCCTCGGTGAGCCTGCTTTTGTTGAATTTAAATGAAATAAAATGAACGCTCAACTTCAAAGGATATGAAAATTTTCCCTCTATCACCCTACAGCCTGTGACCTTTAGATAGATCTTGCTTTTTTATGTTCAGTCATGAACAAGGAAAGAAAGCTATTATTAAAAACAGTTAATAAATATATAAGAATAAGCTATTTGTTATATAAAAAGAACTAAAAATTTTGAATGAAATTAGGCTTCCAAAATTTTTACATTTTGAGAACTTTATACACGCTGAATACAAAACACCGGCTTTCTTTTCCAATGTAAACTTAATAAGTACACTATATCTAATGCAAGTGTCTAATACTAAAGAAATGAGAATATGTATCGTCACGTTTATCTATAGTTATTGTCCTAACCACAAGTACAGTATTTGTTTAACGATAAGGTTATATAAAGGATGTAACAAACAATATGCTAATTACTTTCACTCATTAATTTTGAATTAAATTACATAAACCATAAACTAATTCTGGAATCCAGTCATAATTTGACATTTTCACTCATTTTTTTGAGAAAAGAAATGAGTGAAATAAGGTGTTAAATAATTCTTAATTCATGCATTTCAATGATTAAGACGAAAACAAATAAATGTTAGCCTATTCAAATCAGGTAGTGCATATCTTACTTAATTTCCTTGTATATAACAAAAAGGTGTCAACAAGATAGCCTGTTATTTATGCAGATACCTGAAAGATCAATAGTAAATTGCTTTCAAACTGTATTTAACACAAACTAAATGCAGAGAAAATCTTTTAACTAAGTTATCTGCAGGCTTCAAATGATACCAGATTGCTTAATCAATAGTTAACTTCACCGCGCATGTGCAGACTTGCACTGGATGTGTCCGGTACTGTTCACAATCGATATCGAGCAGATACAGCCATATACTTAATTACGTTTATTTGTCAGAAAAAATACATATCTATGACAAGCTATTTTGATGGATCTCCCAGAGTACAGCGTAAATTTGGTGTTCTTTATAGATAAAAGGAATTTTTTGTGAAGTATACACAGTGTATTCAATGCGTGGCACACATTGAGACCTTGCAAATTGTCTTCTATCATTCTTTTTTTTTATCTGGTACCCTTGATACATGTAAAATACCTTATGGTTGCAATTAATTACCAAACGTAAGAAATCCTTATTACGCTGAAGGATTTGAAAGGTGCAACAAAAACTATGTTTCAGGGAAAATTTCTAAGAATTCTAAAATTTTATACTTGAAATTGGTATACTGTATACGTATGTCTATGAAACCGATTTGATTTTTTTTTTAATTTTCATATAACACACAATTTTAAATATTAATATTCGTCTTTAGTCTGATCAAAACTAAGGCTAATAATTTTGCATAACGAGTAAGAAATGTTTTTCAGAAATGAAGAATTGGTTTTCTTTCTTTTTCAGAGTATTGCTGTCAATTGAAATTTGAAAAAAAAAAATCTGAATAATTTTGTAAATGTGTTGTTTATTCAAAACATTGTAAATTATCTCTTTTTAAAAAGAATTCCCCCAGAAGCCTTCAAAATGTCCCTTTCCTTAAAGAGTCCATACCTAATTAACCAACTTTAAAATCATGGCAAAGAAAAAACTGCCAAAAATAATGTTATTGATTCCATAGTCTAAAAGGGAAATATGTTGCGTGTAGATTAACCTTTTCTCTTCCTTTTTTTTAAGATTCTGTGATCAATTTAACATGAAAGAGTTCTTAGTACATCTCTCAACATCAATAGTTCCTGATAAGGTAAAAAAAAAAACGCAGTAACCTAAATACATGTACATGTACATTTCCTGAAAAAGTTGTCTCCATCTAAACTGATTGTTCTAAGATTTTCGTCCAGAAGATTCCCTAAAATGAAAGTAATATACTCTGTCAGTGTGCGGAGCTATTTAAACGTTACTAACAAAACCTTGTGAAAATTTTCACATTTGATTGACAGAAATCCTAAGTACATCCATTTGATAACATGTTATAGAAAAATAAAGACAATTATTAGTATAAGGTTAAACAGTAGTTCTCGTTGTTTCCTATTTAAATTGAATTCTAGTCATACTTTAATTTAGTTAATTATATTTAAGGGTCAGAAAAAGTTCCTGAAACATTTTCAAATCTACCTTCACCTTTTTAAAAGTGTTTCCAACATGAAACTGTTAACTGTTGCACAAACATGCTTATTTCCAATAATTTTTTTAAAGACAGGTCAAAATGCATATTCGAATAAATTACTTTTTGGGTTGTTATGGTAAAACATTTTTCTTTTTTTGCTAGAATTGCTGTAACATAAATATTAAAACCATATGACAACAAATAATTGAATAATAAATTTAAATTCAAGTTTCATTTTCAATTAATCTGTGTTTACTGAGGACAACATATTGTATATAAATGTATAATGAGATGTTTTTATAACCATTGCACATTAAAAATCCAATTCGTAAACAAGATATTAATTTATTCAATTCATCCATGTCACCAAAAAATATGAAGTCATTTTAAGCTATGATCAAGCTTAAATATGCATGTACTTAAAAGACATTAAAGTAGCATTTTGACAATTTCTTTTTAGGATATTGCAACAGGAAGAATATTAAGTCATTTAAATATAGAAAGGGAAAACTTAAATCTGAATATGGGCGGTCCACATCATCCAATAATATTTTTTGTTGAGCACGTTATATGTTTAAGTCTTCAGACAATTGAACGACTTGAAACCATTTCATTAATTCTTGCTTAAGATCTGCCTTAGGAATCGACTTACCTTGGCACAAGAATTCCTGTTACATAAACCTTAACATCCTTTTCACTTCTGCTGAATTAAGAAAAAATATACCATCAAGTAATCCTTCTTAATGTGATTAGCTCTTATAATCCATGCACTCTTTTTTTGCAAATTGTGATGACTTCACGAATTCTAAGCTATTTATAAACAGTTAAAGGATGACATCTGCAAAAGGCATTCATAATAGATGAAAGCATAAGTGCAGACTAAATGACACCTGTCCCGAAATGACCCCTCACCTTATATCGACCTCGGGCCAATGACCATTACCTAGTTAGGACCGACATGACGGGACCTATAAACGTCTTCTGCCCATGGGGTGTGTCTTTATGGGCTAACTTTTTCAATACTCTCAATGACCAAAAAATATAGTTAATTAAGACCGAATAATATGTATATCCATGCTAAAATTGACCTTTTTTTAGAAAAAAAATCATTTTAATTTTCTAGGAAAAAGTTTTGCTCCTTAATTAATGAGATTGACTTCTTGTTACGAATGCCTGTCTGTAGTAATGTCTCTTATGCTTAGAATTACAAATAACATGTATAATGATATAAGAAAAAAATATTTTAACATGTTTTAAAAAGTTATCGAAAACAAGTTCCATTAATGTTTTGAGAGTGAAGGCAATATTGCTTGAACTATAATTTTCAATTATCTAAACTAGCAAAGACAAAAACATATCAGTGATATATGTAGAGTTTCAAGTGGTAGACCTAACGTACCATTTATATATATTCGACCAATGACCGGCCAATGTAAGAAATATTCTGATGATTGAAATAGATAGAACCAAGGTGGGACAAGTTTACATACACAAGCATGTACTTGTCGCTTGATCAACTTATTTTTTGTCGACAAGCAGACCATATTCTATGCAGTTTTTATAATAAATGTTTAAAGATATTAACGTTGTCTGAAAAAAAAGAATCACTCGAATTTTGACAAAAAAGGCCTATAACCTTATTCAATTTATGAAAAGAAGGAAAGAAAAGAAAAAAGATATTTAAATTAGACATAAAAAAAATTTAACATATGTGTTTAGAAAAATATTTTTCACTTGTTAAAGTACTGTAAGCAACAGTTAACTTAATATATGTAAATGACATCGTTTACAAAAAAAATGTAATTATATATATCTGAAATAATAAACTTAAAGTGTCTTATTATCTTAAGGAAAATTTGTATGAATTTATTTTATAATTACCGTTCAAAATAATTAAATTATACATACAAATGAGACCTCATTCTGAAAGCATCCGCCATTACAATATGTATCCATTATCCCATGCATAACACACGTTCAGGTCAAAATAACACGGTGACGATAGACGGTCATCACATCTGATACACATTTAAATACAGCCATTTACTCTGTCCTCTTATCATTCAGTGACATGGACAAGGGTCTATCAGATTTCATCCAATGTTAAGAAAACAGTTTTTCTATCTTTTTTGGAAATGTACAGCACATTGTTCACGGTTCTTCGATTTTAGCCGGGCCTATTTCGTTTTCTGGATTCGACAAATGTAAACAAGAATTTGCCCTGGGCTACAGTATGGTATATGTTGCATATCGAATGTTAATTTTCTTTCGAACTGGAAAGTAAACATTAAAATGAATTTTTATTTACCGTGAAGTGGATGGAATAATGCTTTCTTTACTGTTATCTAATGATAGTCAAACTAAACTTACCAAAAGTATGACGTTCTCATTCACCAAAATTGATCCAATATAAAAGACAATCCTGAATTTCTAAAGCCGAATATCAGTCTCCAATGGTGATGTTAAATTAAATTTGATTACAAAATGTTTCAATTTTTTGAATTGTCAATGCCTTTGTCAGTCGAAATATCTTTATTAATTTGCGCAGTGGGCGGAGTTACGGATGCCCGCCTAAAATACTTCAGAACTGCTGTACTCCCTGCACAAAAAGATATTGCTTTAACATAAAATAGTCCGACAAAAAATATGTCCAGTTTTGGAGAATTATCACTTAGAATTATGGGAAAAGCAGGGGAATTATTTAAAATTATATGTTCCCTGACTTCCATATTCTGTTGCATTTTATCCTTTCCACATGTCCAGGGGGTTCTCTTAAAATGCAAAAGTTAGCATATTTCACTTTCACCTGCATCGTCGCTTAGCGACCTTAGTAAACATATGCAAATTTTCAGATTAATGTATGATAAATCTTTTTGTGTTATATCAGCCCTTTCAAGAAATGTTCATTTTGGTTAAAACGCAGTCTAATAGTAGGGTTGTAAAAGTTATTAAGCGAAATCAGATTTTAACTGTCCAAGTTAAAAAGCAGAATTAGTGATTTGCATATTTTTAGTGAATGTGTAATTTGAATTATCTTTTTACAAGTGTGAATATAATTTGTAAAGGTTCATTATTTATCAAAGTTCAAAATGCTTCAAGAAAATGAAATTCAATTTCATCTTTTAAAATACTTAATTTAAGATAAAAGATAGATTACATATATTGTGCCTAATGCATTTTAACCCCCCCCCTCCCCCTCCAAAAAAAAGAAAGCTCATTATCAGATCCTAAGGAAAATCTTGGTCTGCTTCAATTAATTTGAAATCCCTTTATGTTTGTGTAATGCTTAGCAGTGACAAGTTGTCACATATCCCATTGTGGCTTTGTAAGACTGTTTTCTATAGTTTTTTTTCTGTTCTTTCTTTTTTAAGTGGAGATGGACAAGCATTATGTTTCATGTCAGGAAGTGAGAGGTCTTTGTATCAAAGATTTTGTCCTATGTTCGCGTAAACCAGGGCTAATTCACTGTCAAAAATATGCCCGGTTAGCTAATGCTTTAACAAACTTTATGCAATTTTTCTATTACATAAGCTGTATGATATAAATTATATACATGTACTTATCTAAATAATTTCAAAACTGAATATGACAAGTTTCAAAATTGTTTGTTTTATTTTCTTAGAATCATATTAATGTTTTAGATTGTATATCTTTTAATTGTCTTCATCTTAGGAACCAAGTTTATGACCAAAAATTTATAAGGGGATTTGTGGATCTGGAAACCTTCAAATATTTCACTTACACATGTAACAGTGCGTAAAGTATTCTTCTTTTACAGAAAAAATAAGTATAATTTCAGTTTCAAGGACACATTACAAAACAAAATCTGCTTAGGTAGGCATTTTATTTATTTTGAAGTTACATGCATTACAATTGTGTTGGGTGTAGTTTTTGTTGACTGTTAAAATTTCGTTTGCACGATAAAAACAATAAAACGTATAAATCAAAATAAAGTTTTCTCAAAATCTTTTTCCAAAAAAAGAAATGTGCTAACATTTGGAAAAAGATACGATATCGGTTACTGCGTATACTACAATTGTGACTATGGCTTGTTGTTTTTGGGATTTTTTTCAATGTATAAAGTGTATGTGTTTTATATATTGTAATAATTAAAATGTTATTAAAATAGAAGTCTAATACTTTTGAGTATGCTCTTCATTCGTTGTTGAGTCCATATTCAAACCAACAAGGATGCTTTCTTGTTCTGCTTTCCCGTTGAAAAAAAACGTGTCGTTCTACTAAAGTTTTTAAAGGAATGGTTAAATCTGTAAAACTAAAAAACGATTGCTTTAAAATATGGCTGCTACTGACATACAACAATTAAGCGTACACATTCCTGTCTAAATACATGAAATACACAAGAATATGTATAATAATATATTGATACATGTGTGTGATTTACGTATAAGTCAAAAGCTTTCCCATGACAGTGAAATTGCCGTTTTTGTTATTTCCTACATTCCTTTAAAAGGGTTTTAACAAAAAGAGGTTTTTTTCCTCACTAATAGCAAGATAAATATTTTACCAATAGTGTAATCCCTGAAATCTTTGATTAAGTAACACCTGAAAGATTTATAGCAATTTTAACCACAGGAAAATTTATTTCAATCAAATAAAACACAATCAGAGTTGGGATAGTGGTAACGTAATCACGTGTCCCGGTAGCTTTAACTTTACACGTCAGCTCAGCATGTTTAGCATCAGTCATTTGGCGACATACCAAATTGAGGAAACGTTGATTTAAAACAAACCTACATGACGGAACCACGAAAATTTTAATAGTTAAAGAAAGAGAACATTTTTATAATTAATTACTTCAAAATAAAATTTCGGATTAGTTAAAGTCATTGGGTTCAAAGAAAAAAGGTATTTGTTGAAATATGTTCGAACCGAAAGCCAGCAATATATGTCTAATCATTTTGCTTGATTTAAAATTTTTTTAATATATCTAATGATAAACGGTATTGAACATGGCATTTTGATCCACACTTCCGCTTTTATGTCAAGAAGTTTGAGATATGAAGTTCAATTAACTTGGAATTATTCAAGCAAAAATGATATTCACTGAAGCAAGAAAGCAGGGTGTGTTGACGCAGTCCATAACGGTAGGTCGCTTGGATTCGGATGACTGGAGAAACGAGATGACTGGTGAATATTTGGAGAAGCTTAACATTGCATTTTCTTATCCACCAACCCCTTCTTATAATATTGAATGTCTTTTGACAATTAAACCTAAGGAACACCATAAGTACAAAATTTCCTCCTTTTAAAAGAAAAAGAACACAAATGTTCCAATGTGCAATTAAGATAAATCTTTTCAATTTTTAAAAGAAAATATTTTAAAATAAACATAATATATATTTCTTTGTAGTATATAAAGAAGGCTTAAAGACTATAAGACTTCTAATTCCAGTGGCAGTGTTACGCCGTCAGAGTAATGTACCCTTAAAGGTCTTGATGCTAACACATTTAGGTTGCAATAAATTTTAACGTGCAATAAATAAGTTTTTTTGCAAGTAAGGTGATCGTGTTATGTATTTTCCGAATGTTAGTAAAAAAAATTCTAAGATTTTTGTTTTGAAATTTTGATTTGGTGTCTTTGGACATATTTTTCAGGAAAAAAAGGTTGTTGCCCTATGTTAAAATTTAACTTAACAAAAGTACTATGCATATCTTTCTTTGATATAATGTCCTCAGAGTCTAAAATCAATTTTGATAAATGTTAAGATATCCCTTAATGTTAACCTTTTCTTTTAAAGCTTAAAATAGATGTTTGTATTCTATAAAGTCTTTCACAAATATTTCATTATAAGGGAAGTAACTCTAAAATATAGAAATAAAATTTAGTAGCATGAACCCATTTTTTTTAAAATGTGTGTTTGCCCTTTCTCGACAGACTGCCTAAAATTGACCCGACTGAAAACGATATTTTTTCTTTTTATTTCTGGATTTTCTCATCCTATAAACATTTATTCAAATTTTCTAGCAAAACAAAACTTTCCCCATTCAACATACGTTTACACTGTACATGTACCCACCGACCCATTTGTTTCAAACCCTGAGTCGTGTGAGGGCATTATTTTGAAAATAACCTGATTTTCTGCATGGTAACTTGATCTGTTCACGAAAATATCTTAAACTCCTTCCAAAAAGAAAATATTTTTTTTTTCGCTTTAACACAATTATTAAAAGAGGTGATATGATATGATTAATGCACTTTAAAATAAACTTTAAAAAAATAAGTTTCATATGATTGCTTTATTTTGTATGTACAATAGTGAACAAAGAATTATAACATATAAATGCATCTGTTACTCTCCATTTCTAGCGAGCCCCGGGTGCTGCCGCTGAGGAGGGGGTCGTGGTTTGGTTAAGCTGTATGACGTACAGAATAGTAAAGATCTGAAATAGAGAAGACAGTGGATATTTCTGAGAGAGAGAGAGAGAGAGAGAGAGATTATCGTCTGAAAGATATAATACTGCATATGAAGACATTAATTTTCATTCTTTATATACGCACGTTACGTGTAACACTTAACAATTTAATTTTCTGCAATGAGTTAGAGTTTTAGAATTTTTTAAATTCATTAGATTAAATTCCTAAATTCCGAAAACTAACAAAATTTGAATCTTGAAATTTTATATTTTTGTTCAAAGAACTAAATTTACAAATTCTAAACAAGGTATTATAATGTTAAATCTTTTGGGTATTAACTTAAATATTTGAATTTAGATTTCCAAAAAGGATTTTGATATTTTTAAACTTTTGAGTTTTTAATATATCTTTTGTTCAGAAAGTTTACACTTGACAATCTAAAGTTCATTACCATTTAACATCTTTTGATATTCCTAAAATTTATTTCAGACCTCTGAAACTCAACTTTCAAAACGTATTAAGACTTTTTGAAATTTAGAATTTTGATTCAAACATTCAATTTCCAAATTATTAAAACACTGATTGCTTTAAGATTTTACTTCCAATATCCAAAATATCAAATTTCCAAACCCGATTAGAGTTTTTCAACCCTGAGTCATTTCAATAATCTTTATATCGATAAGTTGTTTTTGCTTGAAATAAAGAATTTTTGACATGTAGTTTCATAGTTTCAATATTCAAACCAGATATGGAATACGATATTGCGGATATTTGAAGTAGAATTCTAAAATCTTTAAGTGTAAAAAGTGCTTTTGGTTATTTAGAATTTGAGTGTTTAAATCAAGGTTTTAAATTTCTTTTAAAAAATCTAAAATGTTGTCAAAGCTGAAATATAGAAGTATGAGGTAATTTTTAAATATAAAAATACGAATATTTGTTCTGTAGTTTAGATCTTTAAGCGTATCTTTCTGAACGAACGATAGACCGAAAACTCAAAAGTTTTTATTTGAATTTGGAATATTTAAGGTAAAAATCTCCAGATTTAATGTATTAAAACGTGTTTAGAAACTGTATTAAAATTCTAAACCTCTAAATCATTTTAGACATTTTAGTTGTTAAGTGTTACAAGGACAACATACCTCTGTGAAATAATGTACGAATTCTTCCTTTTCTACATGCCCATTGTCTGTCAAATATAATCGAAAAGTTTAATTAATAAACTGGATCTTGGCATTATGGATGTAGAGACAAGATGTAACATTTCATTTTGTTATTTTTAACAAATAGTTATAGTGATAAAAGATATTTCAAAAATGTCTTTGAAGCATGTTTTATAATTACCATTGGTATCAATTTTCTGGTAGTATAGATCTAAATCTGACACAGTAATGAAACCGTCTCTATTCATGTCAAATTCGAAGAACAAGCCCTGTGCAATAACATTGAGATCTGGTTCGTTATGTGCAAACCTGGCGATGAATTCCTGTTCGGACACTTTTTGGTCATCTACAATGTAGGAACATCAAAGAATAGGACTGTACATTTGTATCAGAAAAAATGGTAGATCTTTACAGGTTTCGATGATTGTCTTACCAGATGTTTCAAATGTAAATTTATGGGATTTTTATGCTTTTCAAATAAAATAAGTTTGCTTGAGTTAGACTTTAATACATGTATTATTTCATTAACGTTTATGTAATGTTGAATCAAAGTCCGGGGCCATATATTTTAGATGAGCTCCATTTTGATCTTAGTCTAACTTTTAAAAAAGGGATATGTATAGAGAAAAAGTGAGGTAGAATTTAAAAGTGAATTTGTCTTAATTTAGTGAACAGGAGCCTAATCAATTGTTTCACAAAAGAAAATACGGTTGGCATCGTAGTCTCCTAGGATATGATGCATGTCGTTAACTTCAAAATGGCCGTCTCCATCAGTGTCCACTGTGGGCCATAACGCTGTGACCTGCTGTCTTACGATGCTCTTAAAGTGTTGTAACGGTGATTGGGTGTGGCTAGATAGTGAAAAGGATGCGTATCAGATTTCAGGGTAATCATAGTATTAACTAACGAATATACTTACATAAACCGATTTATTATTATTAGAATCATATAAGTTTCCAGACCAATTTTGGTTTTAAGCAAAAGATTCTGTTCGTTTGTAAAATGAAAAAAAGAATGTGTTAAATTTGAAATAGAAACTATTTAACTTTATTCTAATAATTTTTATCACATGACATGTTTCAAACGCCATCTGTATCATGGTCTCTTTATCGCATACACATATGCATTTAAAAGTCATGGTTAAATGACTCATGAAATCAAGTATCTAAACAAAACGTATAAGAAAGAAGGAAATTTTTATAATGCAAAATATTTATATTTATATATAATATATATATATATTTAAAAAACTATGTACAAGGGTGACATACTTAGTGGGAGCAGCTAAAGTACCAGTGAATAAGAGAACTAAACAAAGGCCAATCATGACGTATAACGACCAGATCAACTGAAAAAGAAAAAAGAAGAATCATTTCACAGAGAGAGAGAGAGAGAGATTACTAAAATAGATCATGTTTTTAAAATGCGAACTGGTTTAAATGCCTGTCTTCCTATAATGTTTATTTATTAAAATGCAACCTTAGTTTCCTTGTTCAAAACATGTTATACGTCAATAAACCGTCAAAGAAAGTGTAATTAAAATTTTCAGTGCTAAAATATTTTTTATTAAACTTAATATGAAGCAATTTATGACGATTAAAATTATCAAAAACATTATACATATGTAGGAGGATATACATTTTCATTTCATTTAAAATATATAAGGTATAACATTCTACTTTCCTAGAATATCCATAGTAATTGAAATAACCTAACACTTCTTTTTCTTATTTCAGAAAATAATTCGCTTGAGTTCTTACCAGGTTGTCGGGAACAAGAATAAGTGTTCAGAGATAACCCTTTAACCTTACGGGGATAAGAGAAGCAATGCCCAAAGTCATGGGCAAAGGTGAACAGCCTTACTGGAAAATTATCAGAATGTGATATATTTCATTGAAGAATAAAATATTCGCTGATCATAAATTTATGTTGTTATAGCAATCCTTTGCAACGCCAAAATTTATAGACCTGTGGTGTTCATTTCTTTACTAGTGTGTAAAAGGACCACCACTCCCCCACCACCTCCACCCCCCACTCACCCCTCCAAAAAAAGGGGAAAAAATCCGAGAAGAGCATGCGCGCATCGACATGTAGAGCGAGAAAACTTTATGAAGGGCGGGACCATAGGGAGTTATAATATAAAATTTCATTGCAAAGGCTCAAAACCTTCTTGTAAGATTTACACACAGACAGGATGTATGAATTTACAGCCTTGACCTTTAATCTCTTTACTTGAAATTAAAAAGTCTAACTTTCACTATAGGGAGTCGATTACTAGCATTATTCCTTATCTGGCAATGTATTATATTATACTTTCTTATTCCAAAATTAAAAAGTTCAATACTTTTCCTACAGAAATGAGATTTTATAATGAATAAGTTTGAAGATGTTATCAGCATAAACAGGTGATAACGGAATATTACAAAAAAATAAATATACTAGTAAGTAAAGTTAACAGTTGAAAAGCTTAAATTTTGCCATACAGTCTAATAACTAGTTGGTATTTATATTGTTTATGATCAGTAAATCCAAATATGAAACAAATGAAGCAGACTTGATGTTTTCTTCTTATATAAATTTTAAGTTCACTGGGATATTTATCGAGTAGAATGGAAGTAGCTAATAATAATTGAAAAATTTTCTACGATATATTTAGATTCGATTTGAAGGCCAGAATGAGTTTCTTCTTCTCATATAGACGTTTTTAAGAATGATTCTGCTTCATACAGATACTAGTATATGATTGATTGATTGTATACTGTTTACCGCCGAGTCTGCAATTTTTCAGCCATGTTTCGGAGGACATCATACAGATATAAAAGCAGGTCGGCAAATATACAAGGAGCATACAAGCATCCTTTAAATATCAACTTCAGAGGAATTGTGTTTAAAGTTTCAGAACAATTTTTAACAAAGCAGTTTTTCAGATGACCAGTCAAAAGATGGGAAATACCAACGTTCCATTTTTATTGTAAAAACTGCTTTCTATGATATCAGATTCTTGTTTTTTTTAATTCAGAGTGAGAAATGGTTAAATAATGATGTTCATATAATTTTTTTGACTTTCTCAAGATTCTTCAGATACCCGATTTACACGGCTTATAGAATACGCTGTAGCGCAGTACGCCTGAATGTAAATTGTGAAGATAATGAAAAGTTGTCGATCAAAAAAAAATACAAACAATGTACATGTGTATGTGAAGAAACATAAAATAGGACCCCTGGAGATTTCAGACTTTTGATCAGGGACATAGGAGGAGTAAGCATTCCCTGGTGAACGGTTACAGCCGCCTTGAACTTTATACATAAATCGATCAAGAAAAATTTGCCTCGTCAGGTCTAAAATATAACAGAAGCCTGGTATTTGGTATGAAACAAGCTAGCGAAAATACGAACTATTGATGGGGTTGATATACTAATAAGGTCATTATAGCGACAAGAATTTACGAAATGCTGACTTTGAACGATGTTGTTAAAATTCCTGTTACATCTACTTATCTGTGAGTATTAGAATCAATTTTATGATTTTATTATACTCAGATCAAACTAAGATTTAATTAAACGCGGCAAGAGAATTAGGAATAAAAGTTAATGAAATGTCTTTAAAATGTTATAAATAAACGTTTCGAAAAAAGTATCGGTCATACAAAAAGAACTAAGGATAACCTCGTTAAAAATAAAAGTTAGAAAAACTTTTTATTTGAATTAATTTTTTTTACTTCTCTTTACTTCCAAGTAAGAATTAAACATGGATTATTTCATATTCTTACATGATATGTATTTAAAATGATCCCAAGTAATCAGGATTCTATTTCAAAGCTTTTTGTTATTTTCTTTACAAATGTTTTCTTCGATTCACAGAAAGGTCCTGCACTCGTATCTGTATTTATCTTCACTCATACTTACCAATAAAAATTTGAATACATTTCCAAAATGAAAAAAGTTTTACAACACCATCTGTAGCAACTCTTACATTCTTCAAAAACTCTATTCTGATCTCACCTGATTTGCATTTCAAGTCTATCCTATCAAAATTTTCCTAAATTTAACTACAATCTATAATTAACTCCAGTACATACTTTATAATTTGAAACTTTTTATTTTATTTTTCGATTTACTATTTAAAACTTTACCATGGAATGACATTTTGCACAAGAACAAATGAGACAGACAATTACTAGAGATATAAGAGATAATCAATATCTCCAACGTTAAATGAAATGTAAAAATAACGAACATTGATAAAGCTTAAAAGTCTATTAAGGTATCTGACCCATATTAGGACCAAATTTTCTAACCTTAATTATCAATTGTAAAATATCCTGATATAATATTTTAAAGCATTATAGAGTAGAAAGGGATTTACCAAGAGAAATTATCAAAATATTATTACCTAAGCAGAAATTAATTATAATTGAAGATTGCATTGAAGTCTATGGAAGGAGGTAAGTTTTTTAAGATAAAAAAAATAGATACTACAAATATCAAAAAATGCTCTGGTGGAAAGATGTATTCGATCATTGGGAATTTTTTTACCAGACATATTTTTTAAAATCAAATTTTTATTTAGTAAAATCAAAGGGAGAAAACTCGTCAAGGGCAGGAAAATGTAATGTATTAGGACATGTCCCACTCTTACATTCTGACACTCAAAGATGAAAATTAGTTCTAAATACACTGAGTATTCAGCCCATACATATCTATTATGTATTCAATTCCTTGAATATGTGGCTAATATGGATCGGATACCTTAACTCAATACAAATTAAGAGCATACCAAACATGGACTTTTTAAATCTACAGAAATGGAGTCAGGTGCCATAAATATGTAGGCATTCCCTGCTGACTGGTCACATACTCCGTGTGCTCCTTGTCATAATTAGGAATACTAAAGAGCCGCCTAGTTTACATTCTGGTAGAATTATCAAGAAATCAACTCCGCTAACTTTCAATAAGTTATCAGAGAGAAAAAAATTAGAGATGGAAATATTTATTGGTTAATGAGCCACTGCAAGTCAGTATTAATCAAAGTTATGATGTAATTAATGAGCACAGCAAAGGTATTGATCTCTTCATGGGCCACCAGAGATCAGTATTAAAATATATTGTTGTTTATCTTCTGTCCATCCATTTATGGGTAGTTTAGTTTTCAAGCTTTTTTTGCTTTATTATTATGAAATTTCAATATTGTATGAGTGTTGCAAAGGGAGATAATGCTTCAAACACTATCAGCCAGTTAAAGTTGACTCACAAATATTTTATTGAATACAATAGTGAATGCAGATAAGCTAGGTCCTATAGAATTACCACTTTACATTTTATAAAGCTTAAATTTCCCCAACCCAGGTTATACAGTATAACTCAGAAAGCTATTAATTCATTCCTGCAACTATTTTGTAAGATTGTGCTCTAAATATATTCATATTTTATATTTTCCAGGTTCCTAATTCTGCCATTTTGGATTGCACCAATCTGACTGATTTCTCTGGTAAAGAATTTTTGGACCCCACTGCAGACAAGACAGTGAAAGCTGATACATCAAACAGAAGTGAGCAAGTGACCAAAGCCTAGATTTGTTTTTTTATACATGTGCTAAGTTAGGGGCCTTGAAATGCCAGGACTTGTATAACCCTAAACAAAGAATTGATTTATATACTGATACATGTATAAAGTTATGTTATTGAAAGTTGACTATAGCAAAAAATAATAGAGGAAACATATATTATGCATTTAATATAATTTGTTTTGTTTTTTTAGTGTACATACCATTTTATTTTTAAATTTATTTCTAAAGAATGATTTTTGGCTGAATTTGAAATTTTCAATACCCATTTTCCCATCAAATAGGAGACAAGATTTGTCATTTGAGCAAGAACAGATGTTTTATTTTGATCCATATATACAGAATGTTCTACTTATTTCATATATATTTTTTGATATAGCTTTTGCTTGTGGATTTCATTGTTACCAGGAAATGTTTGCAACCTACAAATATGTACATTTAATATATCAATGTGGAATAGATGATGATAAATAATGAAATTTATAATGGTGGTACTAAATTAACAAATAATTGGTAATTATGATATGTGCATAAGTTTTTATTTGGTAATGGTACTATATTAAGAGATGACGAGAAAATATGTAATGTAATGGTATATGATAATTAACATATGAAGGGAATTAATGAGATACATGACTGTATGTACTTTGTGTGAAGTATGATTGTTTCTTAATTCCGATCCTCCTTTTATATGCTTCTGCTGATAAAGACTTACGATTGAGTAGGTAAAGACTTGCTATTGGATGCAGACTTACAATTCATTTGGTTGTGAATTGTGAAACGAAAAGTAGAGTGATTCAACACTTACGATCGAGCACAAACTGCTTACGCAACATAAAATCAGCTTTCAACAGATAATTATTACAATGGGGTATTATTACATTTGCAAAAAAAAAATCCGAAAGTTAACAAATCTATATCTTTTGTGACTTTTAAAAGAAAAGATGAGCGTAAATATTTACTCGTTTAGCTTTTACATCTTAACAAATAGTCTATAAACCAGAAAGGAAGTTTCAAATAAGCATATTACATTAAGTAAGGTTCTAAGTAAATAAATCTTAAACTATAACAATTTAGTTTAATTTAGCTGCCAAAGATGAGATATGCAATGAAAAAATAGAAAGTATCTTCATTGACTAAGTTCATTATACTCCCTCCCCCGCTTGAAAAGTGGGAGGGTATAATGATCGAGATGTCTGTACATCCCTCCATCTCTTATCCGAAATTCCTCTTTTACCACTCAGTGGAATTCACAAAATCCTCAAATTGTTGCAAACTGATGGTTTTCTGGTGCACTTTGTATTTTACTTTTTGATCTGACACATATCTTCTTTTTTTTTTGGTTTCCCATAGCAAAACATGAACACTGCTATACTTTCTATATCATAATATTGAAAGGTATTCATCTCTTATCCACAACTCTTCCTAAACCACTGAATAAAATTTAATGATACTTTATAGATCCTCTATTATAATAACATCATGCCCATCGAGTGCATCTCCTACTTTACTTTTTGATCTCGCACTTATTTCGGGTCTCAGTACATCTACTTTTAATTGTTTTAATCAATTTTATATAGGTTTCTTAAACCCTAATTTTTATCAGTTGGTCTCGCTTCGATACAAAAAAAATATGTTTTATCTTTTTTAAGCAATTGTTTATGGTTCATAAATGAGAAGTGATAATATGTTCCTTTAATCCATCACCAAGAACAACCGCCAGGATAGTTTCGTACAAAAGACGAGTTCATTTTTTTTTTTCAAAAAAGAGATATCCTCTTTTTGAGTGGTATTTAATGTAGAAAATGATTAGAATAATTATGGGATACCTTTAAAGTGTAGCAAAGTGATTGCTGAAATATGTAATGTGCAAATTTGATGGCTGCTATAAGACATACATGAATATGCTTATTCGTTCCCACGAAGGTGTTATTTCGTGGAAACGAATTTTTATTTCGTGCGTTTGAATTTAATTTCATTTGAATATGAATTTAATTTCGTGCAAAGGAATTTCATTCCGCCTCATTCACGTGTACTACATAGGGGAACTTCGTAATACACTAGCAATCTTTATGGGACATAGTGTAAATCCTTCTTTGCAACATCGGTATTTTATTACGTTATAATCGGGACAGAATACCGGTATTTGGTTGGTAAAGACTTTAAAGGGGCTTTTTATCTGATATCTCAAAATCGTTATCTCCCTCTTCTTTTCTGGCTTATTTCATTTTATCTAATAAAATTTTAAACATACAAAATACAATGTCAGAGTTGGCATTCATACCAGTAGTGTGTTTTCTGTCTTGTACAATACATAAGTCACCGGCAAAAATTCAACATGGCGGCGAATGAAAAAATTACCGTAGAATAAATTAAAGTATGTGTAGATAGTTGCATAATGGATATATTTATTTCGTTTTTTCTGTTCGAATATATATATTTTTTACATATGTACGTTGGAAAATCCTGATAATGAATATGTATTTTGTTTGATTCGCCTATAAATTCCAAGTACATATAAAATGGAGTGAATAGACTGCAATAAGCAGATTTATCGGAAGCATAATTACTTTATTAGGAGTTCAAACAAGGGTCAGTTAATGCAAAACTTACGTTTGGGCAAAGAGTGCGTGTTGAAGTTTAATTTTTTTGTGTATTAAGAATTCTCTAATGATTGCATTGTCTTTCTGTAAGAAACATAAGGTATGATTCCCTCACTTCGACTCGAAATTTATCAGTTATGATAATAAAATAACTTCATACAGAAAAATTTTATCTTCCCAATTTGTTGATATAATAGCGTTACAGAATATTTTCAGACCTTACTTCGACTTTTTACTCATCGTGTAATTATAGAATTCTCGAATCATGCACGTACGGATCTAGGATTTTTTAATCTCGTAAGACTCGATCTTAAGAAAACCGGATCCATATAAAAAATATAATTTTTTCCCAAAACCTAATTTTGTGCAAATAGCTTAATATTTCTCCCAGTGGTCTGAATTTCTTTAAAGTGTCATAATCTATAATATGAATTTAGATTCTCTGAAAATTCAAAAGGGCCAGTGTGAGTCTTTGAAGCTTCATCATTTACCCGTGCATGTGAATAATTTTTTCAATAATTACAATAAGAAAAAGAAGAATTTACATTAGAAAGTATTCATCATGCAAAACAAAAGAAAATATTTACACTCAGGGAGGAGAGAGGATCAATAAGTTCACACGAGGGTTACTGTATGAGGCATCTGAGTAACACATTCATTGCTGGAAAAACATATCTCTAATGCGTCTAACGCTCACCTCGGAACAAATGTCGTGGTATTTACATATATCATGTTAATCGCACCATTATGATTTGGTGCAAATGTACTGAGAGTGTTTAAGGTGTTGGACGTAACTTTTCGTGTACACGAGGTTAAACTAGAACTAGAGATAGACGAGGAAAGTTGTCATATCAGAGTGCATTAAAAATGGCAAGTACTGGCAGCAAACTTAAGGTACTACTGATTCTTGGGAGTATTCGTGATGGAAGGCAAGGAATTAAAGTGGCCAAATTTGTGAGGAAGAAGCTGGAAGAGAGAAATTTCGAAGTGACATTTTACGGTAAGGACGATCCAGGAACAACTATAAGCTGTCCATCCTCACAATGTCAAGGGTTTGTGATTTTGGAATTCGATCCACACAAAGTTCTGAAATCACAAATCCTTGACATTGTGAGGATGTAAGCTGTCTTAACATCCAAACCAAGTTCATGTTTTAGCATGGTCAAAAATATTTCAAACCATCTTGAATGTTCCTTGTTTTCAATATAATACCAGTATCTCAGTTTCTCACTCGTGCTATTTTTTACGGATTGGAGAACAGTTTTGAACTAGAGATATTAATTATTAATATAGAATGATGTAAAATCCTCTTCCTATTTTTATTGTTTATTTGTATTGTTTAAAGAACATGTCCGTAAAATCAAGATACATACAAACAAAATGAACTAAATTTCATTTAATTTCATTTAAGGTAACTTTCAAAAATTTCTGTCAAAATAATAAAAAAAATTTTATTTAAATATCTTAAATAACTCATAAACTACCTTAAACACCCATAATAGACACATCTTTGCAGGTTAATTTTCATACAACATGTCACATAGTAACTACCATTTTAAAATTGAACAGCCAAAAGTGAACACAAAGAAGTCTGATACCATATTTTATTTCGCTATGCTCCAAATCACATCAAATTCATGTTAAATCTTGTGAAAATCAAAAATAATTAATATTCCAGGAAAATACTTGAAGATATTTTATTTCTTTTGACAAGTGATAATAACAATTATGCATTGGTGTGTAAAATTAAAACCGGATCCGTAAAAGTATTGACCTTCCTTAAACGTTATAGATTTTTAAGAGGGTTGGGTGGTTGTGGTCATTTTTCAGACCACAAGATATACCAATAAAACTAAACTCTGTGAAATTTTTATTTGCCAAGTGATAGTTGACAAGTTAATATCATATTTAACAAAATAAGTTATATATATATGTAGGTTAATTTATTGACCCCCCCCCCCCCAAGTCTCCTTAAGTGAAATATTCGAATTGATGTTCCAATACTTTGCATTTGTAGTAATCTCTTTTCTACGTGAAACGCAGTCCTTTTACAAACGTGGTCATATTACATTGTATTATCAATTGACACGTTCATTCTACTGGTATGTCTTTTCCCTATATATTAAACAGGCTGATAAGTGCTTTTCACACTTACGGATATGATCGATATATTTGAATTCCGCCATCTACCCCCAGGTAAGCACAACACGGAACTTGAGCCTATTGAAAAGTGTGAAGACAACACCTTTTTCTCTGTCGTGTAGATTAAGCTTCCGCAGAACATTTTACATATATATATATAACCAATTTCCCCTTTTACGTGTAATAAACACTATATAGAGAAACCTTCCTACCGAATTTTTATTTAATTTCTTGTGCATAGTAATATTAACAATATATCGTAAATATATAGATCCACTATAAATCTTTACGTTATAAAGATATTATTACAATTTTTTTTATTAAATCAACAATTGGTAGCATAATCTAATTGATTCTCCCATGCGAAAAAAAACTCATTGAATTAGAAATATTTTATCGAATCCCCCCCCCCCAAATAAAGCTTGAACTTGTCCATTGCAACGATTTTTATATTCCATGTTTCTTAATGTGCGGTTGAAGGTTCTTTGAATTCTTTAAAGTTTTAATTATGTTTCGATTTTGTACAGTATTATATAGATGCACCGTATATAAATTACATCTGACCACACTTTTCAAGTCTCTTGGTGCTGGTACAAAGTATATCTTTTAAAAACGATAGGTGAGCTAGCACTGTAGCAATTTTTAAAAATAGAAAGGAAGGTTCGTGACCAACAACTTTATTTTGCAGAATTCTTTAATGTTTAATGAGTCTTGAGTCTGAAAGTTAGAGTTGTAATTTTTGTGAAGTGTACAACTGTATGTTAAAGAATTAAAATTGTACTAGAGTCGAACTGAATTGTATTACCGGTGTCGCATAATATACGTTCCGGATATTTCGCTTTCCGCCGGAACCTTAAAATCATAATATTGGTTCCGGATTTTACTGTAAGATAGGTTCCGGCTATGGCTTCAATGCTTGTATCGCGGTACCTGTCAGATGTCTGCCAGTTGTCATTCTACCTCCAATTATGGTCATAACTAACGTTCCGGGTTACAATTACTGACAGATATTTAATATATTTTTGCTACTGAGTTGTTCCTCTTCCAGTTTTTGGCGAAGCGAAGTTAGCCCGGAACCAAAAATCATGAACGTAATTAACGTTCCGGGTTACAATAACTGAAAAATATTTCATATATTTTTGCTACTTAGTTGTTCCTTTTCCATTATTTGACTTAGCATAGTTAACCCGGAACCAAAAATCATGATCATAATTAAAGTTCCGGATTGCAATTCCAGTTTAATTAGCCCAGAACCAAAAATTATGGTCATAGTTAACGTTCCAGGTTACAATTACTGAAAGATATTTCATATATTTTTGCTACTAAGTTGTTTCTCATCCAGTTTTTGGCCAAACTCATTTTCTAATCACGAGAGTGGCCTGGTTTTTATTTTAAATTTAGATTTTACATTGCTTTCGAATTCTAGAGCGAAAAAACACTTTTTATTAGAATGAAAGAGAAACCTTTTCTTTTTTTTTCAAATATATAATTAAAGTTTTGAAATTTTGTATTAAAAAAGAAGATCTATAATATCTGTAGGAAAAGTGATTCAAAGATGTCTTTTGAAGAATAAGGTAGGTGATTCAACAAATTTCGTTCGCGGTTGCGTTCCCCACTAAGACTTGTTTGTTCAACATTCAACAAATTGTTAATTAAAATATGTAAAATTTCATACCAAGCATTCCCGTTTTAGATCCGTCATCGAATCGTTTCCTATTATGTTCTTGTATTTCAATTGATTAATATAGTTGGTTTTACAGAAACGCAACTATGGGTATTTAAAAATTTTGTAAGGAAATTAAAATATTATCCAATAAGTTTTTTTATAATATAATATAATTAATATATCACCATTATCATCTGATGAAGTTGGACATTTGGGCTTACTGCGATTCGCAAGACTGCGCAATTATTTGTATCGATAGAAGCCAAGGGGGTCGTAAAACAGCACGATGGGGGAATATCAATGAAAACAAGTTTCACACCTTTTTTTGTTTTTAGCAAAGAATCAAAATAATCAGCTTGAATTTCATGGATTAATACATTATTCAAATCAGAGACATCAATAAATATTAATGTCTCTGGTAAAAATACCGCATATTCTGACTTGAAATGAAAACATTGTATGCCTTACATTTAAATGCTGCTGTACATATCATATACTGAGGTAAATAAAAAAAAAAGAAAATTAAAATTAATAGCCAATATTAATTATAAATAAAGAGTTTAATAGGGTGCTTGGTTGTCCGGAACGTTTTGAACGGCCGGAACCAGTCTTACGCGGGCCGGAACGTTTGTTATGGCCCGGAACCAATATTATAGGTATTTAGCGTTCCGGCCGGAACGCTAAGTTACACGGAACGTATTTTATGCGACACCGGTAATCGCTTATTGTGTCTTTCCAACAAACTTTTGAAGAAAAAAGCGATTTTTAAAGAAGTTGACGGCATTGTCCAGGAAGTTGGTATAACTTGCTAGCTAGATGTCTAGAATCTTGGCATTATTTTTGTGTAGTTAAATTTAAAGTGTAAGTAACACAATAATAAACAAACTTCAGAATCAAACAGAAAAGACCGGTGTTATTTAATGACACAACGACATTCGTACAGTCTGGATCTATGGTCGCTTTCATGCACAGACAGCTAGACCGTGAGGTCCGACCGTGAAGCTGAGCATGCGTTTTCCAGACATATGGACTAACGTAGTAGCTAGCGCTAGCAATGATCGTCCAAACACTTGTTTCTCTTTTATATACCCAATAATTACTTCGTGCACATATTGCATAAAGATCAATGGGTAAGAACTCATGGAAAAAAAGAGTAAGAGGCACATACATTTATAGTCTAAATCCTCAGACACTTTGTATGATTATTAATAGTAACATTCCCGCTGTTCTAGGTCTGTATAGAAGGACGTGTACATTGTGTACAATAATTAGCACGAAAGGTACATCGATCGACATAATTTTTAATATTTCAAGGTCATAAAAGGATAGGTTCCTTAATCTGGATTTAACCTTCTTAGAACCGTTTAATCGCACTGTGGGATTTCATAGCTGAATTTGTTGGGTTTCAGTCTATCAGTAAATCATTATCTATACATGTACGTGAAAGCAATTCCATCTTTTGAAGCCAAAGACGAAATCACATCGATCGCATTGTATAAGCTGCAAATAAGTAGAATTACTTGTTTTTTCACAAATCTTGTTTCTAGGTAAATATCTTTACAAAAGAAAAAATATAAGCTATGAATAACTTAATTGTTTGATTCTGAGTATAGTTTTGTTTATTTATTTTCATATAAAAATTACAATGAACTTTATGAAATGCAGGCGCGGATCTAGAATTTTT